>VYZQ01067976.1:1753-15950 GCA_013400655.1 Mystacornis crossleyi | reverse complement strand
TATGCTCTTAAAATTCTTCTAGTTATTTTTAAAAAATTTTTTTTAAAATAAAAAAAAAAAACAAGGCGAAGGTTTGGGTTTTTTTCCCCACAAAATAGACATTTTTTTCAAACTGACCTACCTTGTTTGATCGGTACAATGCATCTTCTGCCATTTTCCTATCACAAGTAGCAGCATACCATGCTTTACTGTGAACACCAGCATCCTAAAAAGAGAGGAACAGTGTTTCACCTGTAAAATAACAATGATAATAATAAAGAATATGGCCTGTAGGGGAGTTACTGCTAAATAATTACAGCTGTGAAGAACTAAAATGCAGAAAACTCAGAGTTTAAAAAAGTCTTTGCCAGGAATTCACTGGTTTAGTTGGATAGAGGTAGGGTGGAGAAAAACTAGAGTGTCAAAGCAGTGATAACAGATTTGTTATAGAAAGCTGATAAATGACAAAGAGAGATACCCTGAGGAAAGCAGTCAGGTTCAGCTGTAGGATAGTTTTAAAGATGGAAGTTATTCCAGTAGAATTTAAAGAGGAATAACTCTTGAGGAATGTTGAGGAATAAATAGACCATTAACAATTTAAATGCTGCTCAGTTGTGGGCTAGCCATGAGGTGTTCGGATTTGGTTGGCGTCTAAGCTTTGGGAATGAAGTTTCCCACATACTTAATGCTGTTTGTGAACACAATCATGATTGTCTCCACCTGGACAGCATGAAGATTGGATAAGTTGTGCTCCAGCTTTATGGTAAAATAATTTTCACACAGGCTTTGTCACCTCTGTACAAAACACATTAAAAGTGAAGTTGCACATTATAACTGAGCTGGTATAGCTGGCTTATTGCTGCTGGAAAAGGAATGTCTTGGCTTCTCTTTGTGCTCATTTTGTTGCTCATCTGATCCCATGGTAAGATAATTCACTTTATTAATCTTGCAGGAAAAAAAAGTTTCCTTTTTTGTTTTGCCTTTTTTTGTGTTTGACTGTCAGGCTGGTTTTCTATCAGTTTAATGACTTGGCTCAACCCACTGCAGAATCCGAAAGGAACACCAGAGAAGCTGGGGGGTGGGAGGAGGGGAAAGCTGACCACGAAGAGAGAGCAGAGCCTCAATTTTGGGGGCATTGCACTAAATTCTTAGATTAGCTCAAGCTGTAACATATAATTTTACATTCAAAGTTTTTCCATGTATTTTTCATTGGAAAAAGAAAAGGTGAGAGGAATTACAAGTATGAAAGGTACTTGCCCACGTAGAGAATGAGTCCAGTAAACAAATCTTTGTTCAACAAAACAAGGAATCAGTGGCCCCCAGACCTTTCTTCTAACACTATCTGTGGCCTATAACGTAGAAGCAGACAGCTGCTGCCGAAGTTTGGATGGGAACCCAGCAAAGAGTGAATGTCATGGGAATAAATGACATCTGCGAGCACCTGTATTGTGCAGGATGCTACAGCAAACGATACTACTGTATGTAACTACTGGGAAAGTAGCACTAACAGCTCAATTTTTTTTTTAACAAAATGGATCTTCTATTAAGCTCTGTTTTTGCCCATGGCTGTTACATAAAAATTGCAAATATAATTGCTATGAGCTGTTGTATTTAGAGTCTGCTGGATTGCTTATTTGAAAGTAATTTTTATAATAAATATCCAGTGTGACATACAGTTAAAATTTTTCCAGAACTTCAAATCCATTGTGTACTTCATTGTTGTATTATCTTTGTCATGTCCGACTTTAGAACACGTGGTATTACTGGCTCTGCATGATAGAGCCTTTGTTTTACACTCAACAGAACTATTTTTACTTTCTTTGTGACTACTAGGCTAATAAGATTGGCTTTCTGCGTTTTGTAGTCTCCCTTCATCCAAACTGAGAATAAGGGGAATAGCACTGAAATGAAAATAGCTTTGCATTTGCTTAGATCATTCAAAGCTTAATGTTGCCATAAAACACATAAAAAAAAGAATTTGCCATAAAACTGACAGCATTAATTGTAATGAAAAGACACCTGTTTAAAGGAATAGAAAGGAGCTGGACTTGGGAGAGACTAAAACACGTGGGGGAGGCATCACAGCATCGTTGTATTTGCTTACTGCATGTTTTTTTCCTGAACACCATTTGTACAGCTATAAGTTAGGAAAAAGGAGGTGATTCAAAACTCTTTATAGCCATCTATATAAAAGACTAGACTTATGTACATCACCACAGATTTCTTTGTTTCAATGATGTTGAAAGTATGAGCTGGGGAGTCAGGAAGACACAAAACTAAAGCTTTAAAAAGTTTTGTTTAAAGTGACTGGTAGAGTGCCAAGATGTGATATAATACTACTTACATATTTTTCTACAGTTTGTTAAACCTCTCCTATGCTATATGTTCTGAGCATATTTTAATGAAAGCTAACATTCAGATTATTTTTGCTACAAAAAAGCCTCACTGCAAAAGCGAGCATAGAAGCCCTCCACAAAAGGAGTGTCCCTTTCTTTTGAAAGGGGGTGGGGGTGGAAATAACTATTTCAAAATAAAGGATAAGGAGATTTCTGTAACATGAATTTAGCTAATATTATACCTGGTCTGCAGAACTTGAAGTAGATGAAGTGCTGCTGGGAAGGGAAGCACCCAAAGAACGGCTTGCAGCTTCTGGCACTCCTAGAAAAGAGAAAGAACAACATGTATAAGTTTTCCAAGTATGTTTGTTATGATGGAAGAAATTGATTTGTTACAAGGACTTTGGAAGATCTGGAAACCCTTGACCTTTGATATCACTCAGGAAAGCTTTCTACTGAAAGTGGGTGGGGCCTATACGAGTGCTGGGACACTTACCTGCCCAAAGGGTAGCCTTGCTTGTGAAGAGAAAACCAGTTTGGATAACAACTTGGTTATTAGCCAGAACTAGACTTAGAATACAGGAAAAAAACTCTTCCACCACCAAAGTGAATAAATGCAGCAATAGACAAGAAAATGCAGGAACACAATGCAAACAGCGCTCAGTCCAGTGTCAGAAGTAGTCTTACAGGTGAGTGAGTGAGGAAAATGAATATATCTCAGGGACAATTTTTCACCAGTTTAGACCACCTGAGTTGTTTGTATGCATGTGCAAGAAATCCAGGCAGCTAAATGGAGAAGCAGAACTAACAGAAAGCATTATAATGCTTAATTATAATTGGAATAACAAAGCATAGTAGAAAATAGTTACTAGGGCTGAAATACAGATGTAAGAGTTTAAGAAATCAGAAGCAAAATGTTTGAGTAGTGTTGCATTGTAGTGATATGATAAAAATAAGTATAGATAATTGCTTTCTGGTAAAACAGAATTTGGCACAAGAGTGTAGGTGTCTCCTATAGGTACTTGTGAACACAGGTGGATGCAAATCAATATACTAGAGAAGATCACTGTAGAAAGTTGAGTGTTGTTATTATGGGAGGCTTTTTTTTCCTGTCTGCTTTACTTACTGGGGAAAACAAATGCTACTAGGATTGTTAGCATTCACCTATTTCTGGATATGGTGCTCTGCAGACTGCATTGTCAAGTCTTCGCTAATAAAATTCTGATTTAGATTTTGGTTAAAAAAGCAATAAGAATGTTATAGAGAAGACCATACAGTGACCAGAATTAAAAAATTCAATTGGACTGGAGAGCTCAGAGACAATTGTGTGAAGTACATTTAGAACTTCTTTTGTAGTAAAGATTCAACTGCATCCCAAATGGAGGGGAGACATTGTAGGGAGCAGTTCCAGCTCTCAATGAATTAATAATCACCTGAAGAAGGCTATTCAATATTTTGAATTCTGTTTTTTCTGTAAAATTGTGACTGACCAGCTGTTAAAGCGACAGCTGAAGGTAGACTGTATGACTAAAGCAATAACTGCCATAAATCAGTCAGATTAGTGAATTAGTCTTGACAAAAGGACATTAAAAAAAGTAATGAAAGATGTCTTAACTGTGTCTAAAAAAGGAAGAGCGATGGGGCTTTATGCAATAAGAATTGTATTGATTTTAAAGATAATTCAGGTACTAAACAAATAGTAGTTCTGGCACAGAAATGGGAATTTCCACAATCAAATTGGAAGCAAAGCTTACATGACTGATGGGCCTCCATAATCTTTACCTAAGAAATTTTAAAAACTGGCACATGAAATTCAGGGGTGGTAACAGTTATTTTACGTAATTTTCAAGTCAGGATGGTACCAAATAATTAGAGAATACCAAACATAATTGCTATACCTAAAGCAGAAAAACTGACTTGAGCATCTACAGGGTTTTTGTCTGATTCCACAGAACACAAGGCCCTAGGAGAGCATTTGAAGGAAATAACATTAAGATTTGGAAGTAAAAGCACAACTAACAGGAGAAAAATCTGAATCTTAGCCAAGTAGTTAAAATGTTCTTCCATGAAATAACAGAGTTCTACAAAGAGGGAATGTGCCACTGTACTTAATTTGGATTTCAGTGGAGCATTTGATACTGTGCCATATGGGAAATAAGTACTTTTAAGGATGATGATGGAAGTTAGCCCTAGGCTTGTATGGAGGCAAAGCAGAGGTGGCAGGTTATGCTGAAGGGACATTAGTGATTGGGACCAGTGGTATGTCTTAAAAAACTGTTATTGAACCTGGCATATAAGAATAAGATTATGCTAAAGAAAGTTTACTAATCAGAGCATCATTTAGCACCAGATGGCCTCAAAGAATACTTACAGTTCTGGGATTAATAAGAATTTATTCTTCAAGTTGAAGCACATCAGTTGTGTGACAGGAGCAGACAAACTTGAGTGCATCAGTCAAGAGCATTAATGTGAACCATACTATATTTCCTCAGCACAGGAGATATAACTGCAATATGCATCAAGCAAATGTTTCCAGGAAAGAGGTACACGAGTAACAGCATGTAAGTTTAAGCTACAGCAAATGTAGATTTCTATGTGCCATTCTCACCATCTGTTTACAGCGTGAAAGATATGTTCAGACTGAATATGTACAGTTAAGGGCTTACAGGAAGGTCAGACAAGTGTCTGCTAACAAGGATCTATAAAAATGTTAAATCTAATTTACAGTTCTGTACAAAGAGAGTTTATATATGTATTACGTAATTTGTTTTTAACTGTGAACTGAAACAAAGTCTTGGAAAGCACTACTTAGAGAACAGCTTTAGCATTTGCTATTATAAAAGTACCTTTTTTTTTTCCTTCTGTAGAAAAAAAATAAATTGGATGCAATAATAATCTGTCTTTTAGGCAACAGAAGCCTTGAGCAGTCCAGAAATGTCGTATTTAGGATTCTTCGGTGACAAGGAAGAACCGATGGAATCTTTATTATGATGGGAAATGACCCAAACTGCCTTTGATAGAAATTTCCAGTATTCTTAAATGTAAATGAAGCACCCATTTTCCATCAATAATCCTAACATACTCCCTGAATTTTACTAGCTGAGCTAAGATCCTGGATACTTGACTTCCTTTTTGTCTGCGTTACAGATACATTAATTCAAAATTCATTAATATGCAAGGTATTTTGAAATAATTTTAATTCAAATATTAATTTGAAATTACAAGTTAATCACATTTTAATTCAAAAACTGAATTATACTTACTTGGGAGAATTGAGGACTTTTGGAGCAGAGGCCTGAAATAAATGTCAAGAGATTACAGAAAGGTCTGAGGGGATCTACCCAGTCCTGATAATATGAAAACTCTGTATTTGAAGCATGCAGTGGTAGAGCGTGTTCCATCTCACCCATTTGTTCATTGAGAAATATGGGTCTGATACAGGTATTAAAAAAAATGATATCCCACTAGTAGGAATTTAAACATATGGTTTAAATCTCCATCACTTTATCACAGATTATATCCTCTCATGTGTTTTGGTGATGGTTATAGTATTTGTATACATTCATTTGCTATGTTTTATTTTTTTGCTACTGTGAGGCTTCAGGAATCTCAGCTCTCAAAAAGCAACAGGAAGGCTACAGTGAAAAGAGTACTTTCCTTTGAGCCTCGCACAGTTCTGTTCAGACCACGCAGTAAATGCTGGTGCATTGCAATAATCAGAAGAAGGTGGAAAGGGATCTTACTTTTGGGCACCACTTGGAAGGGGTGGAAGTGGAAGCTCCTGGTTGGAACTGCGATGTCGTTCTGGTGCCGTAGGTTTTTCTGTAGTTTAGGAAAACAAACGGCAGAGTCGAGATTTCTTCAGAAATATATTATCCCAGAATAGGGGGTCCCAGTAGGTGAAGGAGGGTTTCTTTTACTACAAATTTTGGTTTTTTTCCTTACATGGCAGCTTGCCATTACACCGCTTTCTTTTTATTGCTAATTCTAGGCAAACATCTGTGCTGTGGATGCCTGCAGGGCTTGGTGAGACTCCGAGACACGGGGGGAGGGCGCTGGGGCCGGCTGCCTGCAGGAGCTGGGCTGGCCGCTGCATCCCAGCCCGGAGTTGGGCAGCGGCTCCTGCTGAGCCTCGCCTGGAGGAGCGGCCGGCGCACACACAGACAGAGACGGGCGGGACGCGTTTCCTGCCGGCGCCAGGGACTGGCTCTTGCCAGGAGTCGGCTCCGTGAGAGGTGGTTCTGGCCGAGTTCACAACCCGTCCCTCCCTTCCCGCTTCTCCGCTTGCAGAGCTACACGGGCACGTTGCTGGTCCGTTATTGTCCGACACTACCCCGCCAGTAACCTCGGTAGTTTTACCGTGACTGCTTTCAGAGAACAACGATATTCAGTGCAACTAAGGCTGCCCAGATCCAGTTTGACACTGCTAAAACTAAACATCCCTAACAAACCTAGAGCAAGTTGAATGTGGTGTAGTTTGTTTCATGTTTTTAGTTTAAAAAAAAAAAAGTTCAGATTCTTGTCAACTTTTTCACAGTAGTGGCTATAATTTACCTTCATTTGCAGTTAAGGTCTCTCTGGGAGGTAAACATGGTTTCTGCAATAAAAGAGAAGGACAAGCAAGTATTAAATGGTATGTCACTTGTACAGCAAATGGTTATCCTTTCATACTTTTTGTGGAATAGTTTAGAATTGACAACATCTTGGAAGAATTCGGAGGCAGGGACATAGCCATTCTGTGAAGAGCCTCTAACTGAATCAAGTTTGGGATTTTGCAAAGTTGATTTGGAAGGAATTTTACCCCAGTTTGTGGGTATAAATAGATGGAGAAAAAGCAAAATCTAGATAGTTCGTTCTTATCTCAGGCCCAAAAATGAAGAGTCTATCCCAAATACCTGCAAATCGAAATTTGATTTTTTTTATTCATCTGTGCACACAAATGTCTGAACACATTTCTTTTTACTATAAGTTAAACTGTCAGTTTAGCTCACAGCACAACTGCAACCAATCTTCCTGTTTCAATTTTTTTTTTCATTTTGAAACAATGGTAATAAACTGCCAATTTTGAAACATTTTTCAAATTAATTTCTTTGAAAACTTCAACCAGTCCTCTTAATTTCTGCCACAAGAAGTTTTGGGATATTTTTCTAATGACAAAATACTTACTGAAAAACCTCTGACAAATTCTGATAAAATCCTACATATTTCTTGAGCTATTGCTTGCCATGAACTCATGTTCCCCATTAGGCAGCCCTGTACATTCTGGGAATACTTCTGAACTGCCTGTGTTCCCATTTATTTCTCATTTATTTCTCATTTATTCAGTTCATGCACTGTGTTTATTGTTACATCCTAGAGCACTGAATTCAAACATGGCTTTGATCAAAATATTTTTCTGCTTGAGCTTTCTCACTGATCTTCATTCATGTAATAGCACCCAAATATTTCTTGTCTTTGTAACACTTTCCCCTAGTCTTTTTATGCATTTATGTTGTACCCAAAGCCATGATAAAATTAAGTTTTACAATAAATGAAAAATCTAGTAATTTTTTTGTTTGATTATGCAATTACAAGTCAACTTACTGGTGAAATTACTGCATTAGGAGTTTTCTTGCTGAAGTATGGAGCAAAAAGAAAAATAAAGAATATGGTTACTTAGCAGATACATGCATTCATTTAGCAACTAAGCATCAGTTTCACTGGTTCCCAGGGTATTTCTGTCTAAGATGGGATTCACTGCACAGCTGTAGCAATTAGAAACAAACAAGAATAAAAAAAGAATAAGGGTATCAGATGCAATGTGGGCACTCAGGAAAGGTACTTACACAAGGGAGCTACAACTCTGTCCAATACTTAACATGACTTGGGTGGGGCAAAAGAACTTTAGTGAACACTTTCTGCACTTCTAGGCTTGCATGTGCTAGTGCTGCAGTATGGGACTAAATTCGGCAAGACAGCCAGCATCTGCCATCAGTAGCAGGCAGTGAAGGGCAAGGCCACTTGGCATACAAACAGTATTCCTCCAGAAATAACAAAATAACAGCATGCCTTCACCGAGTCAGGATATCTTCCACAAACAGGAATACTATTCCTGAATTCTAACTGCTCTAGGCAAGGATAGGAGTTAGCTCCTAATACAACTATTAAACTCATCCCTATCAAAGAAGTAGTTTTATCATTTTTTACTCACAGGCCCCTTGGTAATGGAGATGGAGCTGCTCCAGTGGGAAATCTGGATTCTTGTGTGTTGTTAAACCTCTGACCTACAGGTGCAAGCAACATATTTAGGATGCAGTGTGAGCTGTATCTGAACAGTGGATTTTCCTCATTGCCATTTAAGTGTTAATGTAATAAAGGTCAAAAATATCCATTGGTTTAATTTTTGTCTTAACATGTTTTCAGTCTGATTATACAACAGAACAGTTCAGTAACACTTCTTGCTTACTGCTGTTACAGATCAAATTACACTGACACACTACATTGCTTGCTGTATTACAGTAACTGGTGGCATATTAGTCCCTCTCATAATGTCATATTTTCATCTAAATACTTACTTTCATCATTATTGTTTGCTTCATGGTCCTGTAATAGAAGAATAGGTTAGACTTGATATGAAGGAATTAAAAAAGGAATTACTGCATTCAGTTTTAAGTCCTTCACTACCAGAAGGACATAGAGGTGATGGAGCAGAGAAGGGCAACAAGGCTGATGAAGCGACTGGAGTACAAGTCTTAGGAGGACTGGCTGAGGGAGCTGGGGGTGTTTAGCCTGGAGAAAAGGAGGCTCAGAGGGGCCTTATGGCTCTCTACAAGTACCTGAAGTCGGTCATTTCTCCCAGGTAACAAACGAGAGGACAAGAGGAAATGGCCTTACGCTGCACCAGGAGAGGTTTAGATTAGATATTAGAAAAAATTTCTTCACTGCAAGGGTGGTCAGGCATTGGAATGGGCTGCCCAGGGAAGTGGTGGAATCACCATCCTTGGAAGTGTTCAAAAGGCATGTGGATGTAGCACCTGGGGACTTGGTTCAGTGGTGAACATGGTGGTGCTGGATTAACAGTTCTGACTTGATCTTAGAGGTCTTTCCCAGCCTTAATGACTTTATGATTATTAAATGAGAACTCCATGAATAATCAATATAGTTTTGGTGAATTCTTTATTTTTAAAGAAATATTTGTACAGAAGGCAAAAAATATCCAGAATACTTTTATGATGTCATTTGAAAAATTTTAAGCAACCATCAAATTTTGAACTTTCTAATAATCTTGAGATTACTTGTAGTAAGTATTGAGAAAATTTGGCCTAAATTTTGCAGTGAGACCTTTTGGTTCATGTTTAATTTCTGAGCTGGGAGACAGAAATTTTGCAGCAGATTTGAATATACTAAAACCACATCTTCCACTGAATGGAGGAAACTGAGTAGACTGTCTTGTCGCCATGCTAGAATTGAAGTTATCCACCTAATTTCCTGGCTTCTTTTGGAGATGCTTACTTTTGCCTCCCATTTCTTGTCTTTTAGGGAATCAAGACTCCCATGCGATAAGTACCTTTCAAAGAGGCACCAGTTATTAATTTGTCTTTCTTTATCTACCCAGCTAATGGTTTTTCACTAATGTTGGTGACAGATGCATCCATTCTCTGGCTGGAGAGGTGTAATCCATTACACAGCAGTTGGGGAAGTAAGACACGGAGAAATTTTTCTCCCAATCAGCTCAGGCCTTTGAGAGGAACAAGGGTTACAGTTCCGTGCACATGATCAGTGCTGGTTAGTGCTGACAGCAGACTGAATGGGAGCAGTTAACAGACGTTTCAGTTATTGTTTGGGCTTTGTCAGTGTGCTGTAGTCAGGGATGGAAAGGAACAACACAGCACTGGACAAACATCATGCTCATTACCATGTGTTTGTTTAAAACTGTAAGGGCCACCACTTACAAAACATGCCAAGACTCCAAAATTTGGACTGCACTGGGTGGCTCTTTCCTAGGCTCACTCTTGCAACAAACTGGTGAACTGCAAGCATCCAGGAGCTGAATACACCCATGGTACAGATGAGTGTTTTGGGAGTTTCATCTTGGAGCTATAGCTCACTCTGTGTGGCTTCAGATAGTCTCTTTTTATTCTCTGCAAAACTATCGCAGATCTAAGCTCTGAAAATGCATTAATGGAGAGGTTTCAGCTGCAAGATGGCACTCAAGTCTGTTCTGAAGCAGGAGTATTCTTAGTGCTGATCAGATAGTGGAATTTCTGTCCAACATTCTCCCTTTAGGTGCAAGTTTTTTCTTATCTTGTATTGGTTAAGAAAAGCTGAGAAATCAAACTAATATCAAACATTTCTGTTTCATAAAACAGAAACCCCAAATTTGGCACCGCTTGGGAATTGTTCAGCATCCCACAGGATACAGAGCTAAATGGGAAGACCTTTGTGATGAAGTGGAAGGGAAACTAAAACGCTGATGCTGTTGTATGTACAAACTGCTTGGTACATATAGAAATTTAAAGATTGAAGTAAGACTATAAGATGCTCATATACCACATGCATTAGGTCACCATAACATCTAATACTACGATATGACCCAAAATTTCTAGTTTTAAGTGTCGAATTTCTCTATATAGTTATTGTTAGACTGATTATTTCTTAGGGAAGTTCAGAGCACAGGGCTGGGACAGGGTCTGGGCATGTAGCTTTTGGCAGAGATGCTGACACAGCTATGTTGCTCTGTTCTTGATAGCTGGCTCCTTATGCAGACCCTCATGCTGGCACAACTGCGAGTAGAGCTATTGTGCAAATCAACTTATGGAGCTAATCTGGCTGGAAAAGACTCTTTTATGATTTGCTGTTGCTCATTTCTGCAGCTGGACAAGTTTCCAAGTAGTTTGCTTCAAAGAAAACAGCAGAGTGAAAGGGACAGACTGGGGACAAGAGCAGAGGGAGAAGAGGACTGGCTGGAACACAGCCTTAGGGACCCAAGGCTTGTAATTAGTCCTTCAAGGACTGCACTTTTTAATGATGCTGGTTACTTGGACTACCCAGTCTGACATTTTAGAAGGTTTCCATTTTCAGAAAGCATTAATCATTCACCATTTGAGAGGAAGGAGGCTCAAGGAAAAATGCTTCATTCAGACTGGGCAAAATCATCCTTTGCTACTTAAAGTAAGGTTCCTGAAGTTCAACTGATATTTTTTAGTACAAGAAAGTATTTTTGTGGACTGAGACATACATTCCTTAAAACATTTGAGCCTTTTCTTGGATCAGAACAAATGTCCAATGCTCTTTTGTCCAAAAGATAAATAGCAACAATCACAATATTAGATGAATCTGACATTCGTTCATCTGTTATTTAATCCAGATAATAAATAGCATCCATCTATTTATATATAAAACACAGGACTAAGTTTAATGCATTCTTTTAGAGTGGCCCATTAATTACTCACGGTTTTTGGATGAAGACGACTTCTGGGGAGAGGCAAAATATTTCTGAAAAATACACACAGTAGATTATGATGAATAGGATTTTTTTATTTAATTGGCTCAAATATGCCTTTTAAGATCTAGAGGGGAGGAGGTCTGCAGTAAATGGATTTGATTTCAGCTATGCACAGCTAGAATGGTTGTGGTGATGCTGTGCCCTTGGTGTGGAACTACTCTAGAAGAGCTTCTGTCCTAGACCTCGGGTCCCCTGTGACTGTGCACAGGACCTCTCCAAACACCCTCACACACACAGTGCTGTGGATGCCTCCTTCTGGGGGCACCTAATATATTTTGTAAAATAATGTCATGTAGATGAGGCAGAGGTTATGAAGCAGCTTTCTATACTTCTGGGGGACACAGGAGTGAAGTAGGCTGCATACTCAAGCATCATTTTTCTCTTTTCTTCCAGAGACTTGGCATATAAATAATGGATTTACTGTGTCCAGTTTCTTTACAAGCAATCCTGTACAACTGCAAAAACATCTGATTTGCAAGGGTGCAGACATGGCTAATAGAACCTTAAACTGGCTTGCAGAGATATTTTATCTCTGTACTGGTTCCCTAAAGGGATATTTCAGAAAATACTATCTGTTTGGCAAACCGGCTTGAACACAGAAGTTCACAAAGCAATGAGAGCTTTCAGTTCTCACCCTGTCCCTACATCCCAAGCTATTTGAGTGTCCTGACAATTGTTTGTCTGAAGGCTACAGATTAGAGAGAAGAAATTTTTTTCTCTGCTAGTATTTTCTATTGATCTAAGCTGCTGTTAACCTACCTGGAAGTATCCTGCTTAGATGACTCTCTGGTCACACTGTGCATGTGGGAGTGCTCCGTATTCTGAGCAGGCATAAACATGAGTGGCTTGGTGAACCTAGTAATGAAATATGAATTAAGAAAGGAAAATTACATTTAACAACAGTGAATACAAAGAAAACCTCTCTCTCCCCCCCTACCCCCTCAAAATTCCAAAAAGTACCCTAAAGAGTATTTCTTTTTATTTTGTGTTACATTTGGGTTATTGAAATTAACAGAGAAATGGCTGATAATCTTTATGTAGATAATATGAAGAGATATTTATGTATTTCTTACTTCTGTTATTGTATTTCTTCTAGAGAAAGAATTATCAGACATGTATTATCCAGATGCGAAAATATATTTTCTGACAGTTTTAAATTATGCACAAACATTCACAGCAACGGATTACCTGGTTACCAGTGGTGGTGATGGTTTTTCCTGTAAGAGAAAATGCACTGAATTTTTTTTGTCACTTTTTGAGTCCATAAAATAAATTTGCATGATCCTACTTATGTTACCACATCAAAATATTTCTGCATTGTGGTATAGATTTCTACTAGAGCTCTGTCTGATTATCTGCATTAGGATGAGAGAGGCAAGAATTCAACATCAGTAAATCTGCTTTGGCCACATATTATGTCAGTACCAGCAAATGTGAAAAAACTACTATGTCAGAACTGTCATTGCTCTTCTGCTGCAGTTCTGCTTCTGTAAAACATTCCCTTAGGCTGTTGCTTCCCAGATTGCATCACTATCACAGAGGACTAGGAAACTTTCCCCTTCCCATTTACTCTTTTGAAATGGTTTTCGAGCTTTTCTGAAAAGGGTGTGTCAGAAAGCTTTAAGTGCAGGAAGACATTTGTCCCAGTTTTCCCTTTTGAAAGACTGATAATCTTTTCTCACAATCACATTTGTACCCTGCCTGAGGGCAATACTATAGAAAGGGCTCACCTCCTCTTCAGGAACCTCGTAGACTTCTGTAGGACAGGGAAGAAATAAAAAGTATTCTTCAGTTAGGAAAAACATACTGCATGTTACCATAAAAACTGATCTGAATTTCTATCAGTTGTACTTCTGACTCTGGAAAAATAACTTGGAGAACCTGCTCAGAACTTGAATCTGCCACCAAAACCCTGAAGCAGCAACACCCGCTGTCTTCCAGTGGGAACTTCAGGTGAAGTCACAGGAACTCTGATATACAGTCACTGTAGTAATCAAGTTTCCTCCCACCCCAAAACCTTTTTATTGTTTTGTTTTTCTTCCCCTTCCCTCCCCGCTGCAAGCAAGATGAATGTTTGTGTTCTGCAAACCTGGGTCAGTTTGGAAAAAAGGCGTTATCACACCTGTACTAGCATTTAGCCTTTCCTTGACTCAGGGAGGAAGAAATCAAGTTAATCATAAATACAAGCTGGCTCATTTGCATGGCCAGCATCCCTCCTCGAGTTCTGACCCACAAGTGTATTTTAATTCATAGATCTTAAAAGCAAAAGCCACCAGCTTTTACATTTATCTATGCCCAGTTTCCTCAGTGAAAATAGAATTTCAATAAATTTCATGTCAGGTTTCATCACTTTACTGTGCCCAAGTGTCCCAGCTCCCTCCAGGGGGAGACGTTTTAT
>VYZQ01067974.1:46088-60433 GCA_013400655.1 Mystacornis crossleyi | reverse complement strand
TATTTCTTTCTTTTGGTTGTACAGGTCCATATGGGAAGAAAAGACCTGGCTCTATGAGTGACCAAAATTAGGAGTACGCAAAGCTCAGCAATATCTTTCCCCAGGTACAAAGGACTTTATCATATGGAACATTACCACGTCTCTCAATTAAGTGCCTATTTACTCCTAATTCAGGGCTTAGTCAAAATTTAGGGTTTGAGAGAAATTCAGCAAAAGCCTGGAACGTATTCCCATTTTAGATATGCTAAAATGAAGGTCTCTGGTTACCTAAGGTCCACAAGTATTTTCATCTTCGTAAGGGACATCAGCATGATTCACTTCTCCCATCACCAGACATAATGTGACCTTTAGCCCAGGCTATTAAGAATAATGGAAAACCATCTGAGTACCCAGATTACAACTATTACAGCAAGACAGCAGCAATACCACATTGTGACAGTTTGATAATCCAGCCAGGGGAGTTCTGATCTGAGTTTAGCTTGAAGTGATTGATTTCCACACAAGGAAAAGAAAGCACGCCCCAAGATCTCCATCTACCCATTCCTTTCTCATACATGTTCTCCAGGCAGTTTAAATATCTGCAGTAAAATCACATTCACAAAATTATCTCGATTTTCTTAAACTTCCTTCATCCCTGGGCCATATTTGTATGACAAATAAATGAAACATTACAGAATTCTGGAAACCCTATGTTTTAGTTTGTAACAGCATCATTAATGCAATTTAATGCTTTTCTTTTTGAATAATAAACCCCTCAGTTATTCAACACAAATAAAGCAATATATATGTGGTCTTCATGTGTTCTTTGAATAAAACATAAGTAAGAAAAATCCCAGGAGGTCTACCAAATGCAAACATGCAATATCAAAATAAACAAGTCATCACTACTTGCCAAGATACATACTTGTAACACCACTCCTCAGTGTATACCCTCAGAGATGAGTTAAACTAGCAGTGGATTTACAAGTTCTACTCTCAAATTGTTGACTAGGGCTCACATAAATTATTACAAAGGTTGAAGTGAGAATCTTTGTACTAAAGCAAAAAAAGAAAATTACATCTGCTGATTTTGTTTATTCTTGCTAATATATATTATAGATACATATTATGAGCAACCACATATATAATTGCACATAAAATCTATGATTTTTTTCCCTTCAAAAGAAAAACTTATTAGAAAACAAAAGAAAAGTAACAGTGGAAAAGTTTTAGCAGCCTTAACACAAAAATGGTAATGTAAAAAAAGATAGTATTAGAAGTTGTTAAACCAGGTTAACTCAGGAAGAGACATAAAAATGAATGTTAGTATGTCAAAAGTACACTAATAAGTATGTTTGTCATCTGTAACAGACAAATAGAAGAACTCAAATTAAATACAATAAACAATGTCACATGTCCACATCTTGGAACATTTTTTTCCCTAACCAAATCTTTCATTGTGGAGAAATATTAAAGGCATATAGGTTAGAAAAGATTCTTTAATGCAGAAATACATTTGCAGTTTCTCCAAGAGTTTTTGAAACTCTGCATCTGCAGAGTAAAGTGTCGTAGGAATTTTCAAGAAGCATGAGCTAGAAAGGACCATGTAATAGAGCTGTATTCAAGTAGCATTTGACTGTGGACAGGAAAGGTGAAAACTCACTTGCAAGAAAATTATTCAACACAAAATTACAATCAGATGGTCAAACTTCCCCACCTCTCCTACAATTTGTACTTGACCCTGACTTTTTCCAGGCAGCTCCTTTCACACGTATCTCTTACGAGAAGGTGAAGCAAAATAAATACTCCATATGTAACTGAGGGAAAGAACACTGAAAGCATACTACTGAGTTACATAATGGTAACCTGGGTCCTCCAGTCTTTCTCCAAGCAGCAGTTGTGGAGAAAAGAGCAAATGGGATCCAACAAAAACCAAAACTTTGCTTTCTCCTGGCCCACCACTCCTTGCCAGAAAGGCAACAGAAGAACCCAATTTACCCATTCTATTGCATGGTCACTATGATGGATTATATATTTTCTTCTATTAAATGCTTCATCCATTCTGTGTTCACTAGATTTAACCCATAGACTTGTTATGAATTTAAAACCAAATAAAAAATGCCTATAGCAACTAGGATTTAAAAATTAAATACATATTTATAAATCTACCATGGTAAACATCATGTAAGTCCAGCAACTTGAAATTCATAGAAGATTGTGTCGGATGTAAACAATCAGAGTTTAAAAAAACAGTATTCGGTATTTCTAGTCACTGTTTGGTTTTGTCCACTTTCATAGGTCCGGCAGCCCAACCTACAGGCTATGGTTTGGCTCTTTTGAATATGAAATGCTTCTTTACTTCCCTTCAGTGTAGAATGGGAAAAAAACTTCTACAGAGGAATCTTGACAATAAAAACATTCACACTTCTCAACATAGTGTGAATGGTGTTGTGAAAGTGAACCTTAGCATAAAGCTTGAAGTGGAATTTGGCCAGAACATCAACTGCCCCCATGTCTGTCTTTTGCCAGTTGCTGATGAATTCAGCATGGCTCCAGCCAGTGAAGGAAGGAGAATTAATAACCAGACATTTCTTGTTTGTTGACATTTTCAACAAGTAAATATGCAGCCTTTTCACATTAGCCTGCCTGCAATGCTATTGGGGCAGGAGAGCCCATTCCTAAAATCCTTTGCCAGAGGAGGATGTAGGGCACTGAAGCGATGGGGAAGGTCTTACAGAAGCACTGCAACTGTATTGCCCTGGAGTCATGCAAAGTCTGTTTCCTCTGCAGCCAGTTTTCCTCCCTTTCGTCTCTTCTGGGGTGGGCTGTGAGACACCCATTGTGCTAGACGAGAACAGCAGCATGAGAAGCAGCAGCAGCTCACTTGTGCCTTCTCTTCCCTTTCCATTCACCCAGAAGCAGGCACAAAGGGGCTTTTAAAGCTACGCTTTTTACTAAGGCATGATCCTGAAACTATGCCTAATAAGTGAGACACATTCACCTGAGGAGGTTTAGCATGTTAGGTGGTATTTGAAGCAGGAAAAGTAACGTCTGGCTAGAAAGGGCTTCAGTATTTGTATAGATCTGAAGGAAGATTTTGAGTCTGGTCTGATCCTGCATTGTCTGTAAGTCTCACAGTGCTCGCGTATCTAATTCTTCCTGCTCCTTCCTTGGGATTTTCAACCTTAATGTCTCTATGGTCTGAATTAACATTCTTATTTTACTGCAACCAGTCACGAAAAGGTGGTGGTGGTGGCATATTACTTTTTTTAAGCAGCTGAATCTGCTGTACCCACACCAAGCAACCTGTAACCAAAGTGAAGTATAGAATGTGGAATAAAGACTCAAAATGAGCAATTATTAATAAAGAAATATAGAAGTAAGAAAGCAAACACCACAAACAACTTGAATGAATACCACCTTTGTTCTTTGTAAAATGCATGTGAGTGTCCTAACTCCAGTTTCATAACTTTGCATTCTGACATAAAAGGAGTGTACACAAGGAAGAAAGAAAGAGGGAAATTTAATGGGAGCTATTAATTTCTAAAGATAAGGACCTCATAAAGACACCATCTCTTACATAACTTTAATATACAAGGGGAAAAAAAACTCCCCCAAAGCAAACTTCCCTAGGTACACTCAAACCTCAGATCTTTGAGGGGCACAAAGCATGCACTATTGTGCAATTAAAAGTGCTGGAGAGTACAAAATGTTCTCTATGACTGAGCAGCTTTGGTTTAGCTCCTGTTTTAATAATGTTTCGGGAGGTGCATCTGTGACTGGCACTCAGGATAAAGGTTAGCAGACAGCCAACAACATGCCCTCTGTGGTCACTCTCTGTGCTTTGCTGCTGTTTTTTTGCAGATTCTTCTCCTGTTTGGTTACTCATGGAGAAATAGGTACAGCCTTGAGTCACTCTTCAAAACTAACAACAGAAAAAACAAACATGAGGGGAAAAACAACTGCTGTTTCAAAATTATTTGCTAGAGCCTCTGAAACCTCTGAGTTGATGCAAACTATTTCAAGTCTGAGTCTGCACATCCTGACTGGGTGAGCTCTAGAACTGTCATATT
The DNA here is from genome assembly GCA_013400655.1 of Mystacornis crossleyi. NCBI lineage: Eukaryota > Metazoa > Chordata > Aves > Passeriformes > Timaliidae > Mystacornis > Mystacornis crossleyi. The sequence continues at coordinate 56,381 of VYZQ01067974.1, read as the reverse complement.
TTGCTCTTACAGACTTCTGTGGGTTCATTCAGAGGATGAAGAGACAACAAGCTAGATGGTTTCTACAAGGATGCTTTTGCTCTGTAATCTATTTTAAACACTTTCTGCTCATGCCCATAGTAGAGTTTCACCTCTGATTTCAAGGAAAAGAACCTGAAAGATCTTCCTTAACTTCACCATTACAGACTGAACTGGAGACTCAAGTTGCTGGGCTGTGAGCTATGTGCAGCTTCCTAATGCTGGGGTCTGTACATAAGACACAGTGTCGTGATCTCACGTGCTTGTCTGAGATGATAATGTTAAAGGTTTTAAAAAAGGAGCCTGTCTGGTTACTCAGCCTGACCCAAACTGCCGTAAAGGTCATTCAACTATCAATGGATGCATCCCTTTTTAGCAGATGCCTCAGGAGACCTTTCCCACAGCCAATAAAAAGGGTACAGACAGGAAAAGTAACTGAATACCACAATAATCAGAATTGATGACTGTCATGAACACTGTTTGAGATTTAGGGCATTTGATATATTTTAAGATATTATAGGACTGTAAGAGATTCAGATTATGCCATCCTTGGCTAGGATGCGCTAGGTCCCTCCAAGCCCCATCATGGCAGTGCATTACTCAGACAGGGGCTGATTTGCTTTCTGAGCCAGCTGAATGACAGTGACCATATTATATTTTAATATTAAACAAAAAAGAAAAATCTAAAGCTATAGTTACACAAGGTCTCTTTTTTTCAAGCAGTAGCTTCTTCAAAGGAAGCAGAAAGGAACTTGAATGAAGGCCCCCATAACTCTGCCAGCCAACTGAGATGACCAGGTGCAGAAGGCAGCTCAGCATGCACCCTCCCACAGGTGTGAACAGAGCATGTTTCCCTTGGATTCAGTTCTCCAGAACGGCACAATCACCTAGAGCTGCAGGGCTCTAACATGAGAGGTTTGCTAAAGGTTAGGCAAGTTGAGACAGAACCCAGATCTATGCTGTTCTTCTAAGACTCCATACTTTTAAACCTGAGCCAAACCATACTAAAGTTAATGGGGATTCCTATTTCTTTTAATGATTTTCAGAGAAAGCACTCAAGGGCCGCCTGATAGGAGGATGTGGGCTCCTGGCTCTGAAAATACTAAGCTACATGCCAGGAAAGATTTTCCTGGGTAGGAAGAAGGAGCTATCCCATTCCTGCTTTTGTAGATGTAAATCTCATTCACTTGTTGCTGGTTTTATGCACAGTGTCCCTTCAGTTGTTCAAGCAGAACAGTTGTTCAAGCTGGCAATAGACTTTGGGTTATATCTTCTAGGAAAAAAACAACAGAAGAAAACAGATGCAAGCACATCTGGAGAGCATGCCATTGTCTCTGTCAGTGATGGTGTGAAGACTGCTCAGAGCTTTGCCTGTACCCCACAGCACATTTTGTAACAGACAGCAACTGGGTTCTTTCTCAGTAAGGGACACAGGGCGGCAACTGTAGTATCCTGACATTTGTAATAAAAACCACAACACTGAAAGCTGAGGGTGCACAGAACAGAAGAGCCTCCACCTAATTTCTTGCACTCATCTTAAATATTGTATATTGATTGCATTCAATGTGCATCTGTGCCTTACATACAAGAAAGAATGTGTAAAAAACTCCATTTTCTTCATCTCCTTCACGTGTTCTTAGCTTCATTACATGTCTGTCCTAAAAGGCAGACTAACTAAACTGACAGGAGCAGCAATTCTATTTCTGTCTAGTACAGAAGTTATACCCTACAGTCTCACAGATACTAATCCATAATGTTCCTCCCTGCGACACATCTTCCGAAGACTTACACTACGCTTCCCAGCTCAGTTTTCTATAGCACAGATATAAAGATTTCAAACAATAAAAAAGAGAATCATTCTGTATTGATATAGTGTCCAGGGCAGCTTGAAACCTTTTATTTTACCCCAGCAATTAGAGTCTACAATGCCATCAAATAATATTTCCATCTTCAAACTTTTGTTACTGGAGCATGGAAATAATTGGCTATACAAATTCCTTTTGGGGATACTGAAAATAGTGTTCAATGTCTCAGGGAAAAAAAAGGCTCCATATAATACTCTCAAACGAATAGCTAATTATTTCCGTAAGCTAAATACTTTCTGGCTTTTTGGGAATGTATAGCTTAACTTCAAATGAAGAAACAGATTTAATGTTAAAGCATGCAATATTACTATGAGCTGAAATAAACTCAGAAGAACGATCAGTTCCCTCATTTCAGGAAGAATTCCTGCAAACAGAACAAGAGGAGGCCACAAACACTGAGAAGATCCTATTTAATTGTTACACGTGTAGTGTGCAGGTTATTCAAAACATTTGCCTTTGGAAATATTTTCCACCATAGCTTTTTGCTGATCTTTTCTTTCTTTCTAGATTTCCCAGTCTGGGTTTGAAAAACAAATAGGATTTCTGCACTTGTTTGTTTATTTTTCATTTAAAAATACAAAATTCATGAGAATCTGAAAAAAAGCTTATTAAAAAAAATTAGTTGTAAGTTTGAAAAACATATAAAAACAACCAGTCCAGAAGAAAAGCTAAGTTCCATGTTCTACACAGACATGCTGTAAAGGCACAGCTACAATGGCTATAGGAAAAAAGCAGAGGATTTGCATTCCTGATCATATCCTTTTCCCTTTAAGGTTAGTGGCAGCTGTGCCCATCAACCCAGCCTTTTTAAATCTAGCCAAANGGATGACTTTAGCCTACATCGATAATTTTCGGGTCATCACAGCAATCCCACTGATGAACCCTGTGAAGAAATGTCAACCATCCAGAAAGAGATTGTGGGGCAGACTTGATAGGAAGGCTGATCTTGGACTAGAAACATAGGCAGGAATTTTATGATACCTGGCAACTCTTTCAAAGGCCTAACTGAAGCCAGTTCATTGTAGGCATCACCAACTGCCTTACAGGAGACAAGACAGCTGCTAAGAGACACAGGTATAGACTACAGTTCTTTTATCAGTGTTTTTCCTCTACTGTGAATTTAAACCAGGATATAAGTGCTATTGGCAACTATTAGGACAATTTGGCATTTCTAAGAAAAAAGAAAATGAAATAAAGCTTAAAAAGTTAAGAAAAGAGTTAAATGGAATAAGCTATCTCAGCTTTATTTGCAATAGTGGAGATAAGCCAGTTAATGATTAATTAGTTCACTAGCATTTTGAACAGTTATAACTCCTTTAGACTTGTCCTTGACTCTGTCATGGGTTCACTGTTACCTTGGTGATTTGCCAAACTTCCCTGTACCTTCATTCACCTGCCAGCAGAGTAAATGAATGGAACGCCTCCCACAACAGCATTGATAAGATGCTGAAACATGTTTGAGGCCACTACAGAACTACGGCGGTTCCACTGCTGTTTTACTTTGGCTTCAACATGGAAATCTGATTGAAGGGGTGCAGGAGAAGCCGCTCCCTGGCAGAGGAGGCCCGCAGCACACACGCTGGGGAACAATGCCAGACCCCATCAGTGCAATGACTCAAACTGGCCAATGCCACACCAGATGCTGAGAGACTCACAGTGGAGCCTCGAGGCTTCTGCCACTTTCTTCTCATCGACTGTCTCCTGAGCCTGCAAATGATACAAATAACAGCCGCAGAACAGAAACCCAGCAGAAAGCACAGCAGCACAATCTTTATCTTGGGTTGGGCTGGTGGTAGTAGACAAGTTATTTTTTCAGTAGTCCTCACCTAGCCCAGGGCTCTTCCCAGACTCTTCTCCAGTTACTGACCACTACAACATTCAAGGTTCCTTGCATAGCATCCCTTCATGATTCTATCTGTACAAACTAAAAACCAATGTGTTTTTAACTTTTACCCTCCTCTTCCTCCCAGTCGTCTTTCAGAAAGCAAATCAGCTTGTAGTACATCTTACTCATTTCAAGCACAAATATGATCTCTGGAAATTTGTATTCAAATTCTTTAATGTTAACCATCTTTTGCCTTTAGAGGGAAAACAGATATTAAACACTTGTACAGAAAATGCTGTGTCAATATATGCTGGTGAGAATTTCTGATGTTTCTTAAGAATAATTTTCCGTTTTCCACCTCCTTCTGTCTCAACCTACTGTGTTGGAATTGGCATAGGCATCAGTTCTAGGTAACGTTAATTTTACAAAGTTAATATTAGGACTCACATTCCTTATATCTCAGAGATCATCAACATGGGAAGGTTGTGCAAGGCAAGCGAGCGTGTGAGTGTCAACAGACCCTTGCTTTGCACAGTTGTGGAGATGTGGCCTACTCTAGGTGCTCTCTTCCAAAGCACAGTCCCAGACACAATACTGAGATGCTAGTGCAAACCCTGATGTACTTCTTAGTAACTTTATTCCATAACAACCCATCCAGCATCTTCTGTTTCAAGCTGCTTGATCCCAGCTACCCGAACAGGAATCAGAAATTATTTGAAGGAAGTGTGTTACAGGGATAATAATATGTAGGCATTTGCCGTAGAAAACAAAACACATCTAAATTTCTCTCATTCATTTTAAATCATTTTAAAATATTGACTTTAGAAAAATTACCTACCCCTACAGTTTCTTACACCAATGTCAGAGAAGTCTGATTTTGCTAAGCCTAATTCTCCTTAGGCTGGCATCAGAGATTCATACTGGAGTCAAATGAGATCTGTAGTGAGAACATGGACCATCAGTTCACTGATTCACTCCCGGGAGTGCAACAATGCACATTAAATAACAATTAAAGCACTCTTTGGCCAGAGTTACCATAGGCTTTATTCCTCCTATTTAAATTTTGTTATACCACTCATCTTAAGAGAGTTAAAACTGCATAAAACTAAAGTGATCAAGAATGCAGCATTTTGCTGTTTGCTCAATTAGATTCCTTAGCTGCCAAGGACAATCACCTAAACATTCTCCCCTCATGCTTTACCACAGACTTAATAAATCACTGTCCTTCTATTGTAGGATTCTAGACAATTTTCATCAAAAACTAGGGTGCTTTAATCCAGAAAATGTACTAAACTCTTATTTAGTTCTAATTGCACTTCCCAAATGGTGTCTTTACAGAGGGAACAAAGAAGAAACTAAGATAGTCTAGCAAATTAAATTCCATTTATGGTTAAGCAGAATAACAAAAATGAAACATCTTCTTAGAAAATCAGAATATGCCACCTAAATTTGCAAAAGCTTAAATGAAGTTAGACTCTGCCACCCCCATTCACAATGAAAATCATCATGTTTCAACTCAAGACTCTTCTCAAAATGCAGTCATCTTATAATGTAGAAAGACAAATAAAGTAAGATTTTTCTAGAAAGAGAACAACATCATTGGCCTTACTGTCCTAATGACAACACTCCCTTAGGTGAGCATCCAGAACACTTCCTGACCCACTGAATAGTGTGACGGATCCCATCTGGCACAGTTCTTCACCTTTCGTTTTTCTCTCTCCAGAGGCCAGTCAGTGATTTTGAAAGCATACAGTGAAGTGCAGAAAACTGTCTGTAATCTCATTTGGTCCAACGTATCAGACACATAAACACTGTAACAAAGCTCAGTGAGGCCAGTCACTGAAGACATCTTGACATCTTTCAGTAAGAAGCAAAATAACTTCCAGTTGTGAGCTGGGAGTTAAAGTAGGCTCTCTGATGAGAGTAAAGAGGTAGAGTTCTCACCAAACAAGTGCTCTTTTTGAAATGTCCCACAAGAGAGGCTCTAAGTCTAACCTGATGGTGAAATGGAAAGAGGTTATGCTGAATATAGCAAACCATCATGAAAATACCGTATTATAAACCCAAGTGACTTATAGCTTTATTATGACTGGAACAAAAATCAATTTTATTCTGTGGCTGTATTGCATCTCTTGTAAGCTTTAATATAACAAATGTAACTCTTCCCATAAAAAGTCAGGTATTTAAACTAAAATATAACACCAAGAGGGGATCAGAAAAGGATTCCATTATGAAATAGGCTGCTCTAAGGGACAGAAACAGGTTTTTATCTGTGGCTGTAGTAGATTGAAGGAAAAAAACTTAATGTTTAGTGAGGAGGCTAAGGTTAGGTGTTATGGAAACTCTTCTACTCAGCAGAAGTACACTGTGGAGGCTGGGGTGCTCTTTGCTAACCCTCTAGTTTAAACAAAAAACTGCCAGAGATGGAGAGGGACTTAATAGACAGGCAGACAGTAGGAGGACAAAGGGGAATGGTTTTAAACTAGCAGAGGAGAGATCTAAATGAGATGTTAGGACTAAACTTCTTAATGGGAGGGTGGGGAGGCACTGGAACAGGTTGCCCAGGGAAGTTGTGGATTCCCTATCCCTGGAAGTGCTCAAGGCCAAGCTGGATCGAGCCTTGAGGAACCTGGTCTAGGAAATGGCTTCCCTGTCCATGTCAAGGGGATTGGAACAAGGTGATCTTTAAGGTGCCTTCCAACCCAAACCACTCCTTGCCTCTTTGATCAAAGGGCCCTGGTTACTTGACTGCATTTAATCTCTTACTAATTATCAGTATGCCTCAGACAGTGAATGTGTTTTACTGTTTATGCTGGGAAAAGGAGTCATGCTGCTCTCTGTGAACCAGGTTTGACGTGCTAAGTCCATAACAGTGGTGTCTGGGTTGTTTGGGATCTAGAGCACCCCATCACTTCTCAAATAACAAGCCACTTTTAAGCACCAAGAATTTCAGGGATATTCATTAGCAGGAAGATTCCAACTGACAGGTCTGTACACATGTTTCTTTAATAACATGATGCCATTTGGTCATTTAAAATAATGCAGGATTTCTGATTTCTTCAAAAACCCAGGATACCACACCCATCCCATCTAATGCAGAGGTATTAAAATTCCTATTTATCATATCTCAAAAGAAGACAGCTGTTTCTTTGCTCTATGATTGTGATTCCATGTTGTTTTAAGCACTGGTGTCTATTTGTAGTCCTTGTACCTATTCATGGATAAAAGCACGACAGTTTATTTTTAGTGAACTTCTTTCCAAGCAGTTTTATTTTAAAGACTGACTAATCTTTACTGCACCACAGACTGTGCTGATCTCTTGATAAATCTGAGCTTAGATTGGTGGCTGAGCAAGACAACACCAAGTGCTTTTTCAGTTAATCCTCTTTTATATCTACCTTTAGAAGAGGGTAAGGAAGACACAGAAAGAACCACATGGCATGCAACACTTCCCTGGGATGCTAGTGCAGCCTGGAAAAGATGAGGGAGCCACATGCATTTAGTTGTCTTCCCTTTCTTACCACAGTCTTTTCAGCAGCTCTACAATGCATGATTTTGTTAGCTCTGTCTGCAGTGACTCACTGCATCTCAAAGAGAGAAGAAAACATGAATCAGATTTGCTTGCTCAGATTTTCTTACTTTTATCTTCGCATCTCTAAACAGGATGTTGGAAAAAAAAACAGCTGAGGGAGAAACAAGTTCAATTAACAGAATGGCNCAATTAACAGAATGGTGCATTTTTAGATACATATCATTGTTGAGTTTTATTATATAATAAAAAACAGTACCAAAGCCACCAACAGTCTTAGGAATCTTTCTCCTGGGGTCTGTGACTGGCAGTCACACAGCCTGAACCTGAGACAGAGATGGACAAACACACAGAGGGACCTCTTTTGTGTTCACAGCCTTGTTGCTGCTAATTCTGAGTGCCCCCTTCCCTTATACTGGGAAGCCTGATGGTATGATTATTGCAGGTGGCATAAAGGTAAGGGTCACTTGGACATTATGCAATAAAAATTAGGAGGGACTTCTCTGGTGTGAGCGAGCTCCCAGAAATACACATGCATGCACAGCAGATATATGGGTACAAGAAAAACTATTTCACACACTAAAGAGTTATGAGAAGGACAAATAGTCGGCTCCATCTGTCCTGGAAGTGACAACCTAGACCTGGGATTACTTCCAGCTGGGCAGAGGTAAAGAACCAAATATGTTTTCTTAATCTGTGCTGGAGTAATGGCCATGCGGAAAACAGGGGAACTCTGGCAGGCACCTCTCCGTTTCACCGGGTCTCAGGGAACAGACCATAGTCTGATTTTCTTCAGCAAGAAAAAAACCCTGGCTTTAGCTTCCTGATGTGCTCTGCAGACAGGAAGAATGCTGCCTTTATTCTTCCAAGTAATCTCACAGGGACTGCTTGTAAGGGGAGGCATTGCAAAACCAGGCTTGAACTCTTCTGCCCCACACTTGAGTAATTTCCTTTCCATTTCACAGAGGGAACTAAGATACAAGAAAACATTGGATAATTCAGTTTTTGTTGAAATGACACCTAGATGTACTATTCAGTTTGAGACGTTTATTGAACTCTGGGCAGTGAAATGCCTCGAAGGTGCAAGTAAACGTGTCTATAAATATTTGGCTCTATAAACATCTCTATAAATATTTAGCTGTAGCATTTTGCCTTTCTTGGGGCATGAATTTTGGCTCTTAAATCCCTTGGCCAATCTCTCTAATGCTTCTGCAGGGAAATCAGCTGAGCAGGGTAGGGCTTAACACACGGTAACCTTCAGAGAGCCTGGTGGCCATCAGCTGTCTGCAAGGGATGGCTAAACTGGCTGCAGGACAGAGGAAAATATACAAGTGTTAGGGATGGGTGGAGACTAGCAAAAAGCAGCATTGCTCTTGTTACAATCAGAACTTCTGGGGTTTCTGGTAATTCTCTATTTTTAACTCAGTCATGAAGCAATGGCTATGTCCAAACCAGTATGGGTTTATTACAGCCAGCCCCTATGGGCTGAGTGGTAATCAACACAGAGCAAGCAAAAAATACTTACCATTCCTCAACCTTGTGGATTTTCACGAGGGTTTACTGATTTTTATTTTTATTTCTTCTGTTTATCTTTTTTTTTTCCTTTTCTTTTTTTTTCATTCTTTTCTTTCCTTTGCTTTTTTTGACCTGATCTATAATGTTTCCAAGTCACAAGCAAGAGGGAGTTGCCTTGAATATTCCTGAATCACGATTTTATCTGGGTTTACTGAATAGCTAAAATATCTGCTAAGGACAACACCACTGCTAATGTTATGGCCCCACACATTACCCACAGGCCACCTCCTTCCCTCCCCGCTATCCAGTTTTCAGTGGATTGCATTTCAGGATCACTCCTTGGCCTTAGTAAAGAGAGAATTTCCAGCCATGGACTGCACTTCACATGGGGATGGAATAGTTTCTTTCCTACTAAGAGATGGCTTTTGGGAAGTGGTGCAGATGATGCAGTGATGAAGAAACTGAAGATAAGCAAGTGCTCCCCTCTCTATTGTGCACACTGAATATGTCAAGTGTGGTGGAAGGTCTCAAAACCTTAGGGACAACAGGATCCCACTGCAGAAGAAAAGGAGGGCTGGATATTTTCTAATTTGAACTTTCTTCTCTCAAATACAGCTCTAAACCAGATGTCTAATAGGTTATCTGGGCACTTCCTGAGCAATTCAGGTGTTATGCCTTGTGATGTCAGAGTCACTTGTCCAGCCTGCTCATTAAAATTTTACGGAATTTGTCTTCCACTGCTTCCTCTGAGAATGTCCAAAACTGTCTAATGAATCCTGTCATTAATACATAAATACATGCAAGCATTTGGATTTTTTTCAGTAAATTCAAGTACATTTTTCCCTTGTTTTTTTTTTCCCATCCGAATATTCCTAGTTATATCTCATGAGGACCAACCAAATTAATTTCTTTCCTTTCTTCACAGTACAAATATTTGTCTCAACCTGCAGCATTATCTCTCAGCTCAGAGTCCAGCAAAAGAATGTCCTCAAATAAGCCACTTACCTAAAACACCAAAGTAGCCATTTCTCCTTCCCACGGCAGCATGAGTAAGGACTAGCTCTCCCTCTAATTCTGTCAGCCTAGGACAGAAAACTGACTTCCAACAAAAACCTGACAAAGAGCAGGAATCTGGGCTTTGAACTGCAGGTTTTCCCAAAAAGCCTGCTATGCTGCCACTCATTTGAGGTCAGCTGGTTGGCCTGATCTGCTCCCAGCTTGCTGAACAGCTGAGGTCTCCCATTCCCTCTGAAATGGGATCCCGCATTTACCTCTACAAAGTTGCAGTGAAGCATGATCTGACTTGAACAGTTGGCAAGGAAGTTGCCTACTCTTCAGTTTATTGCTTTTCCCAGAAATAGAAGAATGTCCTCAAATAAGCACAAGCAACTTACTAAAACCATCAATATCACTATTTCTCCTCCCCATGGCAGTAACAGTAATGGCTAACTCTGCTTCTCCCCCTAATTTTGTAGTCTAGTATAGAAAATTTATTTCTAACAAAAACCTGACAAAGAGCAGGAGTCTGTGCTTTGAACTAC
>VYZQ01067974.1:26126-46010 GCA_013400655.1 Mystacornis crossleyi | reverse complement strand
AATGATCAGTGCCACCTGCCAGGTGTCTCAGCAAAGTGAGGCATCCCATACCACTGATTCTTTGGTTTTATCTTTTTTCCAAAGGACTCATTAAGGGCTTGTGATGGACAGACAGGGAGATACACCTCTTTTCTGTTTGGCTGATGAGGTTATAGTATCTGTTCCAGACCATCAGCTTTGGATTTCAAACCCTGCGCATAAAACCTGTCTTTGGTCTCATTCCTGCATATCAAAGCCTAGATGGGGAGTCAAGAAAGGACAAGAAGAGCTGTGGAAAAATCTGTGCTAATAAAGCTCACAACAATGATTATCAGCCTACAGTGATGTCTGGATATACCAGACATCACAACATGAAAAATGGGATAGGAGTAAGACTTGGATTAAGTTGCATAACCCTACAGCAAGCTCTGAATTTGACCCAAAGACACAAGTTCCTGTTCACAAGGCATAAGGGTGATGCACAGCACTCTACCTCAGCTACACATGTGGGAAAGAAAGGGCTCTTATCCAGAGTCACCAACCAAATCCCGTAGTGAGTGAAGACAAATCTGAATAACCAAATAAACCTGATTGTACGTACATGAGAAAAATCGATAAGTAGGATCACACCAATAAATAATTTTAAAGAAGTAAAGAGCCACAACAGGAGTTATTCAGAACCTTTTGAAAAAGTAAGCATTGTGTCAACAAATTTTTGCAAGATTAAAGTAGTTGTTTGACCCTGTAGAGAACAGCTGCTGTCCATGCCAATCCCAGAACACAGAAGTACACCTTGATCTTGCTTTTAAAGATGGAAAAAACTGTTCTCAAATCACATCACTGACATGTTTCATTTCCAAGTGAATTGTCCTCTTATCTTCATGATGATTTTCATACTAAGCCCTAAAAAGAATTTCCAGGAAATCTTATAAAAGAAAATGTTTGAAGCATGTTTGGGAGAGGGCAAATCTGAGCAAGTAAAATCCACTATGAAAACTCTTAATAAATAGTGCAAAACCACAATTTCAGAGCGCAACAATATAGTTTTCATTTTATTATAAAATTAGAACACTACAATCTTTCCTTACATATATATTGGTCAAAAAATAGTTTGTGGATTACTGAATGTACTAAAACCCCCTTAAAATCTTCCACAATACTTTTGCAACCATGACAATTCTGCATAGAAAAGCTGTATCAAAAACTAGCAGGCATCTAAATATTTCCCTAAATTTTGATTTTTATAGTTACCACCTAATTTTAATTTAATAGTAATTTTTTTAAATGCCAGGAGGTAGCTGGTATTTAAAAATTAAACCAAGTGAATTTTGCATTGGAATTTTGAAATTCAGAGGAAAAAATTCCCTTTAAATATAACCCATTCTGTCTCCTAATGGTTAGAAAAACTGTTAGAGCTGCTTAAAGCTTGCAAGTAGAAGACAAAGCTCCAGGATAAAATACATAAAGAAAAAATATCTTATAGCTTACATAATGTACTATGAAATTTCAGTGCTACCAAACTCTTGCACTATTTTCTCATGAAAACACATGACACCACAGTGATTGGGAACCAAACTTTGCATTTTCTGCTGCCGAAAACCACTAATAATTTGAACAGTGTATGTCTAGACAAAGGGCAGGTAGATGTGTGTACACTGAAGCAGAGGTTGCCCCATAAAACACGCAGCCTGCAACTACCTGAATGATGGATTGTCTTTATAAACTGCAGGCAAGCAGAAGGTCACATCTCTGCTGACACAAGCTGACAGAACTGTACTGAAGTCAGTAGAGTGATGATCAGTGGACACAAGCAGAAAATATATCTCACTGTCTGCAAAGTCATCTGCCTGAGAGAAAGGAACAAGAAATATTCTTTGTTTCCATTTTCTGTCTCGCTGCACTTCCTGGGAAAGCATTGTTTGGTTTCATGTTCCCATTATAATAGGATCTATTTCTCCTAGTGAAGCACCAGTTGTATATGGACACAAATGCACTCACACACCACCTCAGTGTTTAGCTAGAACAGCTTCAGTCTGTGTCCTTTGGCCAGAAAAGTCTGTGTCACATTTTTGCACAGCTCCTTCAGTTCCTTGAAGTATAAAAGCAAGTCAAAAGGAATGGTGATGGATACATAGTTTGCTTCGTGGTGCTGACCATGATTTCAGAAGGAGCGTCTTGTAGCTTAGGCCATTTTTACCAGCTTGAAGTAATTATTATTTATAACAACACATAATTCAGTACTGCGTGAGTCGCGCATATGTGTCAGCCTTGCTTCTCTAACAGGGCCACTCCTCTATGATGCATGGAGCAAAGGCACGTTATACTATCATAAGGTCTTTTAGTTTGGGAGAGGCAGAGTTAATTTTACATAGTGGAGGGTGTGGGTGTTGAAACTAACTGGAACTGGATGCCTAGGGAGGGGAATTGGGATCATTCTTGGACTCAGTCCAGCCTGACTCGGCTGTGACCAAAACGCACAACCACGAACAGCAGTTTTGCGATATATGTAAAAGGAGTGATTTCAGTTCCTAGGAAGCAGCCCCATAAACCACAAAAACACTACTTATGGCAGACACAGCAGGGAGAAGCCAAAGGATAAATGTCTGCTAGGACTGGATTCACTCCCCACAAGAGGTAGGATGAGATTTTTCAAGCATACGCAAATCAGATGCTCGTACATTTGGAGACCTCTTTAAAAGATCATACTGAAGTAGCACTGAGACCTTCCTACCCACGGAGAAATACCAACCCAAATCTATTCTTCCAGGCTGATCATTTAGCATCCTTCATGAGCACTGAATTCACACTGACCTGGGGGAGACCACAACCAGGCTAACACGAAGTAAAGCCATCAGGTAACCATAGTTCAGTTTAAAATCTAAGGCTAGGGGAGACACGAAACTCAGAGAAACCACATATGAGTAAGATCTAAAAGGCAAATGAAGAGCAAGGAGAAGCTCAGCAGGCATGTATTTCTGATGAGCTGTGAATAAGGTAGTAGGAAGAAGAGAGTAACAGGTAGGAGAATTTAATTAATAATCTCTTATGTTGCACTAGAATATGACTATCCATATTAAAAGTATTAAGTGCACTATGAATGATGTCTAATTGTCTAGACAAGATTTGAGTTTGGCAGGTGGACTTTGGGTTCAGGTTCTTGTCTGAAGACCTGACAGAAATCAGACCTCAGGTCAGCGCAACCACGTCTTTCCTGCTCCACCAGACAAGGTGCTCTGCTGTCAGCCTGCAGAAGGGCTGCTGCACCACGACGCTGACTCCCAGGGCTCAACAGCATAAGACAAGCAGAAACAGACTGCCCCTGCTCAGGCTGACCAGAATGGTTACCATGACACCACACACAGGCTAATCTGACAGACAAGACACCGGGCTAATGCAGCAGCACAGCTGTCCTGACTGGAATTGCCCAACATCCTTCCAGCCCAGAGCAGAGGCACAGCAATCCCAGCACAGAAAGGGGTTGTAAGATCTGCATCTTGAGCCTAATTGTATGAAGAGGAAATAGCTACATTTCAGGTCTCTAAATCCATTTCTGACCAAGCCCACCTCTTTCTGCACCTCAAGCATCCACCTACACATCCCAATCTGCATTTTACCAGCATGTTACCCTAAAAACACCAGCATTAAGCAAACATGGAGGAACAGAGACTGGTCTTTCTCCACTTCTTTAAAAAATGTGATTAGCTGAGGTTGAAGAGATGAACCACCATTCCATTCTGCTTTGGGGAGCAAACAAAAAAATTCACAGATATAAAGTTCAAACTATGTCATAGTTTCTTTTATAAAGCAGATCTGAGTATTATGAATTCTATCTTTTTAATACAGTGAATCTCTGCTCTCCATCTGCTAGCAGAATTCAATTCCAGGTTTGTATTTTCATAAGACAAGAAAAAAATGTCACTCCACAACTGTGACTTGAAAGCCGTATTGTCAGTGTATTCCTAAATGGAGTTTCATTAGCCTATTTATGGCATTTCATTACAAAAAAAGTCCACTTACCATATGTGAGCACTTCCCTCACAGCCTCACTAGGGAAGCATCTATTTGGCTTGTTTTGGTTTTCTCAAGTCATCTTTTTTTAGCATTAATTACACCCTCCCATACAGCCCTTTGAGTCCTTGTGGTTATGTATTACTGTATGGTGGCATTTACTGTTAACAAAATGCCCTGTGAAGGGAAAACTGGGAAATAGCACATAAATGTTACTGAGCTTTACCTGTTTGGGGTTTTTTCCTCCAGTGAGCCACAAGCAATCATGCACTATTTTTTTTCATAAGTGTCCTTCTCCTTTTATACCCAGAGTGTGAGGGAACCATGCCACAGAGGGAACAAGGCAAAGTCTGAAACATGCAAAGGCCTGTGGCTCTGACACTGTATTTCTAAGACAAGTATGAGTCAAATTCATTTTGTGCACAACATCCAGTGGTTTTATTAGCTGCCAGGCTGAAACTTGCAGAATGTCTCACGTACTGCTAGCTGGTAGTCAGAAACAAGCAGAGTCAAAATCAATTCTTCAACCCCATCTCCTGGCCTCTTCTGGGCAGTCCCGTTTAGAAGGAAGTAGAGGAAAACAAAGCTGTTGAAACTCACAGTGCACTGAAAGAAGATGTGATTTTTTGAGGGAGGCAGCAAAGCCTTTCCAATTCTAAAGGCTTGCCTGCATTGGTAATCCATTGTTGTGCAGGCAAAGGTAGCATGCTGGGTCTCCTATACTTTCAGGGTATAGTCAGTTACGTTCCCCGTGCTTTGGGGTAATCGTATCTGTGTGAGGAATTACTGCAGAGTAGCTCATGCACAGTCCATTAGCAAATAACTTGCTTCACAGTAGGCAAGCCCATACATTTCCAGATAGAGTGAAGGACTTCTAAAGAAAGACTTTCAGAGAGCAGGTAACCCAGCAAAGCATTAGAATTTACATGGGACACATATCAGGTGTTCTATGAAAGCCTGGGCTTGAGCAAAAGACCAGCATGTTCCATCGACACTGCTTTTTTGCTGCCAGCCACGCTGACAATAGTCTCACTGAAGGAAGAGTTAAGTCTGAAATGAAATTTTCCACTATTACAACTGATGAGAAATTATTGCAAGAACATGGGAAAACAGCCAGAGCAATCGGTACTGGCAAACCCCAATAAATGATGCAAAGCTGGCCAAGAGAGCTGCAATTAAATGTGCACCACCTTTGTAACATTCCTTTGTAATTAATTTTTATTTGCTCTTGCAAAGAGTAAAGATCTAAAAAGTGACCAACAGGCAGAATACCTACCTTGCACCTGTTAAAAGAAGTATTTTTTTAGCATTGTGAAAATCCTAGAATACACTTTTTTCCTCACTTCCTTTTCAATTAAAACCCGACACTTGTATAATGAATTAATTCTAGCAATTATCAAGTCTGATTCTAGTTGAGGTGATCAACTACTGCCAACAGTCTGAAGAAAAAATATGACATAAAGGCTTATAGTGTAAACAGAAGAGTGCAGGTAGCCAGCACTGTTAAATCCTACTGTAGTTTTTGTCAGGGGTTACTGCTTGATCAGTTCAAAAAATTGAGACCAAAAAATTTTCAGGTCCGAGGCGTGCTAAAATGTCTGGGCAAACTTGTGTGACACTGCATGTGAAGAGTGATGCCCATGTGAGCGTGGACATTTGTACTCTCAGTCACTGAGAACACACACTCACACGAGAGAGTCTGTTTATGAGTCTGCCAAGAACCATCGAGGAGTGCAGTGCAGGGAGGGTCTTCGGAAAAAGCTCTGTCTTTACAGGCACTAAACAAGCTGTAGGAAACTTCCACTTTGTATGTGAATGAGTGATTTCATAAGAGTATGGGATTTAAGGCTAAAATCTGGAGTCTTTTCTGTTCCACATACCTAATTTGAGTATTTCAAAAGGAATTACGAGTGTAATTCTTCAACAAAAGGATACTCATCTGAGAAGACACAGAAAGATAAAGATGCAGCTCAGCCACTCCTATACCACCTTCTCCAAACTCTGGGCAAAGGAAGTGTTGAGGAGGAAATACAAGGTAAGGATGTCTAGTACACTCATTAACCATTATGAATGATCTCAAAGTTTTGAAAATTAAAGAACGTGCTAGGATATTTTAATTTATACTGGGATGGGACTATGAAGATTACTTCCACAGTGCCCAAATAATTTTTTTAGACTGAACTTGGGACATGGTGAAGAGAATTTCACAATAAAACTTTAAGAAAGGTGTTTTGAGGTCAGTAATACCCAGACACACAACCCAAATGATAGCTGTGCCCTCTTTACTTTAATGTAATTTTGCAGTATATCAAATGGGACAATTTACAACTATGCCATGTTTGTCAGTTATGTCCTAAAGACACCTGACAGTTTAGTGGCAGATTACCACTTGGGACATAACAGTGACTGCATGTTTGAATGTGTTAATTTTAGTATGTGTCTGTCTGTAAAACATCTTCCATGCCTCAGATGTGAGAGCATCTACTTTGAACAAGAAAGACCATTCACAGTAATTGTTTATGGCAAATTTCAAGAAAACACACTATTCTGTTCTTTTACACTTTGTCATGTAAAAAATATTTTTCTAGGGTGTGATCTTGCTTACTCAACTGACACAGTAACTTTTCTGCCTCCTGCTACTCTGTCCTGCTAGACAGAATCTAAAGTTACGTCACAAGCATAAGTTATTAAGAAGAAACTCTATGTTGAAACACGACACATTATTCCAGGAAACTGTTAAAGGAATAACCAGCTTCAGATAAGTTTTGACTTTCCTGTTCCTGAGTACTCTTTTGTAACAGTCCATAAAACAAAGAGCAATGGAAGATTAGCAAAATGCAATAACCTCATCACTCGCCACTAGAGATCTTTCCATTCCAGCTTTTGATGTACATTTGGCACTAGTGTATTTCCCATCACCGGAAAATGTCCTATCTATCTTTCAGGTATGTGCTCTTGATGTCTAAAAGCCTAGATTTAGAAATCAGCCACTGTTAATAAACCCATTAGTTCACAACAGTGCTTAGAAACTGCAGTTCTGAGAAAGGCAGTCTGCCTCTAAAAATGAATCATGATTGCCAGGTTTACAGATAATTTAAGTTTCAGCTTGGGAAAGAAAAACCTGAGAGAAAGCAAAAGGAGAATCTAAGCTTTCCCAAACAATTTAACAAATGTGAATGTGGTGTTTTCATAAGAGGAGGCAAATCACTGCAGGTCCACACAAAGAAGTAGGCTGAGCCCCTCACCTGGTCTCCCTCTGCTCTAGTCAAGCAGCAAAGGCATAACCAGCATCACCTGGGGTGAAAAATATGGGAAACAGATAGTTTTGCACTGCCTGACTGGCCATGGCGACAGGACAATTTCCTATCCACAGCTGCAGATTCTGGTGTGACAGGGAGCAAACTTCACACCTTAACTCTCAATCTACAAAGAAGAGAGTACATCTCCTAAGCTGTCTCTGATTTATTTGTTAGCACGGGGAGATAAATTAGGAGATATTTTTCTTCCTGTACACGTCATTTTAGCCACAAAGAGGCACGTCTTAGGCACACTGGTATCACAGCATTACTAACAAATTGACTGGAGAAATTACACCTCTATGTAACCACACTTGATATATCATGGATGAGAATGGAGGTTGATGAAACTATCATCTTTCTTGATGGCAGAGAGAGTATAAATAGAGGGTAACTGGCTAGGTTAAAATCCTCATTCTCTTTCCTTTCTCTCCTCCTTGGAAATACTGAAGAAACAGTATTTGGCAGTTACTGTGATGTCCTTATGGTGTCCAAAATTATGAAAACACTTACAGGATGATGTATGGTCAGTAAGTAACCCAGGGCAGTTACCAGGCATTAACATACAGATACAAGATGGTAATGAATTTGTGCCCCTCTTTTCAGTTCTCAGCCTTGCAGCCACATCTGACCTCCAGGCACTAAGGGCTACTTCTCCAGCTTTCTGCAGTTTGATGTTTGATGTGCCTGTCCAACCCATGCCCCGTTCTGCCAGGCTCCTTTCATCAGCACTGACCAGCTTCCAAGTGACACCATTTAGTTTCCCCTTTGCAGAAGTAAAGCCAGTGGCCTTGATGTGAGAGCTCTAGCTGTTCCTTCTCATCATCTCCAGCACTCAGCAGGCTGTGGCTGTCAGGAACAGCCTAGAGAACTCAGACATGCTGACTGCTTAAATCCTCCTGTACTTGCACAAGGAGGAGGGATATGACAGCTCTTACACTGATTGAGGCATCACAGTGATTTTGTACCTTCAGTGCAGAGCCTCAATAAAAAAATATCAGGAACAGTTACCACCCAGTGGAATTAAACTGTCACTTAACACTTTTTCAAGTTCATTGTATCAATCCTACACTGTGGTTCCATCAATTAGTCAAGGAGTCTAAGCAATGAACAAGTTTCAAACGCAGGTTGAATAGCATGACACACCGCAGAAAATCATTTGTACTTATCAAAACAAAGGGCAAACCCAGACTAAGTGATCCAGACGCATGGGAAAACTTCACAACTTAAATATTATTGATCTTTGTGGTTTTATTGATAACAGGCTACACATGCTGACTTCAGAGGATATTTTGGGAGCAGGTTTAAAATGGACAGAAATAAAGACACAGACATTTGAGCTTTTCTAAGACTACATCTTTACTACTCCCTCAAGACATAAAAATGCATTCTTTTCTCCTGATTTGGACAATACATACAGATTAACTAACCACTGATATTTTGAATTAGAAATATTTACCTGTAGGTTAGTGAATAAGTAACACCTACAAATTGAGTTGGTTTTGGACTCCACCTTACACCTGCCATCACCATGGTCCCTGCATCGAAGGGCCATAACAACTGAGGGTGTCCTTTTTTAGCTGCAAGAATGCATCACACAAAGGTTCTGGTGAAAACTGCCACACCTTCACTGCAGCAGCTTGCTGGAGCTCTGTAAGAGAGTGGAAGTTCTCCAGAGCAGACAACTACCTGTGTTTCTACTGTAAATGTATGTAACACTTAACACACAGCCCGGGCTTTTGGACACCGCCAGCACAATGACAAAAGGGAAGATCTCAAGTAGATCGATCTCCTAAGATGCAGAGGATTCCAAAACACGTACAACTGCAAAACTGAAATACCTACACTCAACAACGTACCTCCTTTGTGGAAAAGCAAAATAACATAGGTATTTAAGAGCACTTGGTAACACAATACCTCCATCTAAGCCAGGAAGCTGTTAAGAATACAGTTGGCCAGAGCGGGATTCCTTCAGTGTGAATTTATGTTTTATGTTTCACAAAATCCTTAATTCCAATTGATAGTAACACTATCATTATTAAATATTATTGAGGAAAAAAAAAAAGTGCCGGCAAAAATAGTCATGATAAATACCAACCGACATATTGGGATTTTCCTCTTTGCACGATGATCTTGTGTCTACTGCCAGGTTGCCAAAAAAAATGGAGCTTACACAACCACACTGTCCCTGTGGGTTTTATCTGTTTCCTGCTGTCCAGTCCTTCCACCTATTCACTGATTTCAAGCCAGACATAATTAGGGGATCAACATCCAAAAGACATTGAAGCCTCAGTTACCGAGTGAGAGTGAAGACCCCTTAGACCTCCCTGAGAGAAGCTGCAGTGGGAGTTCAAGCTTTATTTGGTTTGCAAGGGTGCCACCGTGTGACACAAACCCGTTACCAGAAAAGGTGACATGAATGTCCTCCTCAAGGCACTCTAGCCACTCACTTGAAGAGATGGTGACTGCTATGAGGCTCTTCTGCCCTAAACTTTGAGCCCATTACTGTATCTTTCAGAAGATCCTCCCCAGGTTCCCCCAGGAAAGGGTTATTAGGAATCCCCTTCAGCAGACCACCAGGAAACATGCACCTGCAAATGGGACAGGAACGAAAGCAAGAAGAAAAGCCACAGCTAATCCTGGAAGCAGCAGAAGGCTTCCTACTAAGGTGATTTGGTATTACAACGAGACAAGTTTTGTATGTTTTTGCTCTACGCAGCTGTGAAGGTTCCTCTGGCACTTATTATGTCAATAGAAATAGTACTTCCTGGCAGCTTCCAGCATGGAACACTGCAATATGCCTGTTCTAAGTCTCCCTAAAATGAGTGAGGGATTCTGATCTGTTTTTCACTACCTGACCTAAATTCTGTGATATAAATAGCAACCAGGTGTTAATTAATTCCCATATGCATGCATGTATGTGGATGACGTGTTTATATACACGGAAGCTTTTTGGGACAAATCTCTTCTCAGTTACCACAGCAAAAGTAGGTCTTACACAGACAAGGACCAGATGCTTAATTAATGAGAGAGCTTTCTGCCTCAAAAGAAGCGTACTAAACCATATATATTTGAGATGCTGCTTGTGCTACTGTATGGGGCCCAGAACCCTCTGCACACTTGGCATGGATTTGCAACAGAAGCCTCCACATTCTGTGTGATTGGAGACCGTGGTTTACCTCCAGCCATGTTTGCCCCTCAGCAGTCTGCCCTGCTTGTGGTGAGTAGGCCAAGTGCTGTTCATTAGTGACTTACACGGGCAAGTGACTCAAAGGCCATGGCAGCACCTCAGCTCGTGGCCACAGAAGGAGCCGTGCCACCAGCATGCACACCAGCAGCCAGAAGATGATGAGAGCCTGCCAGGAACCTGCCCAGCAGGGAACACTTACCTGATGCGTATCAGTGACCAACTGAGGGTAAACTTAAATTAGCAATTTAGTCTAAAGTGAGCTTCTGGAGTGAACTTCCTGAAGATGCCCACCTGCTGTGCTCTGGTTCATGCTGCAAGCCGAGTTACGTTTGGATTAAGCTGCCTCAGGACACGCTCTCTAGAAGCACACCTAAGGCTCTCCACATAGTAACCTGCTGGTCTGGACTTAGCAGATCCAGCTACCTCTGTTGGGCTGGATTATTATTCATGTACACATAGCGTGAAGCCAATCTCACGAAAAATCAGTAATGTGGATAAGAACATTACAGGATGGTGTGCCACAGTACAGGGCATCACAGCCACATCCAGGAACTGGATATGAAGATACTGCATGGAGATGGCTGTATACCATGTACTTGTCATGCACAGAATCTCAGAACACTTAAAGTTGGAAGGGACCTCTGAAGAACCTCTAGTCCACTCTCATATCCCCAGCTACATGTTATGTGTGTGTTGTCATTTTTTGAGTTAAGGAAGCCACGGTCCCAGACAGTTGGTGGTTTGTAAAACCCACAAATGCTGGCCCTAATTTTTGTACTAATAAATAACTTAAAAATGACCTTTTTTTCCCTTGCATTGAGAAACAGGCTTTGAGACTCTGAATGGGCTGAACCTGGGATACAAAGGGTACCTGTGTGTCTGCCTCTGTACTCTGCTGCACTCAAGATAATTAGCTGGACTAAGAGGCTGTCATTAGCTTGGATACAATACTGGACTAATACAGTTACACCACCTTCAGGATCTAAACTGGTCCCTGATCACGTTGCTCCACCAGTTTGGAAACATGTACCAGAAGTGCTTGTCAACCCCTCTAAGAGGGTGCTGCATCAGACACGCTTGTCCAAAGGAGGAGGAACGAGAAGGTTTGTTCCCTGCACCTGCCAGACAGCCTTTGTGAATGATGTGCAGTGTCAGAAGCTTAGCAGTGCACGTGACTTGCTTAGCGGTGATCTCTGTCATTGTCCCTGAGAGAGAGCAAATCTCCAAGATCCAGACTTAATTCAGCTGCTAGGTAAATGACAGTACAGAAAGTACAATGAACAGTTGGAAAGGCAAACACCAGGGGTTTCTGCCTCAAGGGAGTTAAAGTCCACCATCTGGAAACCACATGGTATGGCTTGAGGAGGCCACAAGTCAATCAGAAGTGCAGTCATTCCCAGATGTGAAGCACAAATTTGGCAGTAGGGCGAAGTGAGACTGACTTGATTCACACAAAGATGTGAATTGGCAGGTGATGTAACTCCCCTTAGACCTATTTAGCTGTCTTCCCTGGGATAAATTAATGCATTTACACTTTTGACAAGTATCAGTTTGAATGCAGATTTTACTTTTAATCCTTGGAAGTGTTCTAGTACCAAACTGACCATCTTCTTACTCACACAGATTTTACACTTGGATACAAATCTGATTATTCTCAATATGCCAAAGAGATGAAGCTTAAATTTAAGCTTGCCCCAAAATACCTATGTCAGAGGTGCTGTCCATTATCCTCTTATTAGGGATGCAGTTGATAGTGAGCTATCAGAGAATAAGAAAAAGCTCAATTCATGGACGGGGCTCAAGGACCTTGACTTCGGTAGTGGCAGAGGTATCCTGCTCACTGAACAATCAGGCAGGCAGCCTCTGTGCCTAGATATGGTTACCAGTATTAAAAACCAACACTGCAAAACTGCAGTTGTGAAAATCAGCACTGCAGAATATACTAGCAGGGTGTGAGACTGACAGAATAAAAGAGGCTCAAAATTTCCTGGAAATTTTGGAAGCAACACCACTGAACCAGCTGAAGACAGAATCAGATACGCCTTTTTATGCAGGCTGGAGAAAAGGAGGTTGAGGGGGGACTTTATTGCTCTCTACAACTCTCTAAGAGGAGGTTGTTGGTACCTTGCAAAACACGAAAAAAGACAAATATTGTCTTAGTCTACACAAAATGTTTCCTTAATACACAGTGAAAGCTTTTCCTTTGTCTTGGAGGCCCCACCATTTAGTCTTCTAAACTGAAGCTGAAACTGAGAATTTATTTTTGAAGAGTAAAAATTAAATGTTTTGTGTTTTTAAAATCTCATTCTATCTTCTTTTCTTTAAAATGCTTCAATTAATCTGATTTCTCAGACACAGCAGTGAACCTGAAATACTCCATTTTCTTGAATTCCACACTGCTCTCCTAAAGATGCCTGTAATTAGCAGGAGTGTTCATTCTTTTATGCCTTGGTTCTTTTTTTATTCTTCCTTTTAAGGATCCCCAATTGGAATTGCTTATGCAGGATCAAATATGTTGAAGATAAAAGTTAGAAAATATGATGAGCTTTGAACTTAGTCTGTTTTCTTTCCTAAGCACTGAAACATGTATTGTAGTTAATTGTCTTAAAACTTTAAGCACATTGAGAGTCTTTAAATTAATACAGAAGTAGGATTAAACCTATAAAAGCACACTTATTTTTATTGCTAGTATGCCTCTGGTAATAACATTTTAAAGTAACGAGCTGGAGGCTAAAACTGGGTGAAACATTGTACTGAGTTGGCGAGAGAGGAGTTTCATTAGTGGATGGACGATTACAGAGATGATGGATTTGACAGATCCGGCCAGTGTTTTCAAGAAATCATACAATTAATTGCTCTAAATAGCAGGCATTGTAACACATTCCGCTGGGGAAGGGAATTAAATCATACAGAAAATGGAAAGGTATTACACGAGAAGGCACTGGAGATGAAGGGCCAGTTGTAAGCACTGCGCCTTCGCCCCACACCCCTCACACACACAGATTGCTCCGCTATGGAAACAACTCCTCGCACAGACAGCCCAGTACTGCAGAGTTAGTGTGGGATCCATGGCCTTTCACACAGAGTCCCAGCATTCCCACTGTCACCCACACCGAGAAGGAACCCGCATGCCAACCACACCGCCACACAGGTGAAAGAGGACACTTTTAATGTCACTCTTTTTAAGCTAAAAACCTGTGACCCGCTCACAAATTTACAGTTATTAGCAGTGTTCACTGGGAGAGCCTCTAGATCAAGGGCAAACAGGAAAATGAAGAGAAAATTAAATGCAATTATTTGCTAGCACAGCATTACAGTACTGCTTTGTATGCTGACTTCTTAGTGCATTGTATACGCACATCTACATGTATGCCCACTGAGAAGGCTGTACATATGTGTTTATCTCACAGAAACCTATGGTAAAACAAGGCTTCTGAAAACTTCAGTCATTTTTTAAGGAAGCACAATCTCCCTTTAGACCTGATATATCTAATCCAATGCTCTAACCTGCTATTTCCAAAAGGTTCAGAATAAATAAGTACCAGCAGACTTTATAGGAAACACATTAATCCCTGTTTGTCTATAAAATGATCTGAATATGTATAAAAATGGAGTTACTGTCTAGGTGACAACTTCTTTTTGAAAGCATATCTCAAGGCCTGACTGAAGGTTGGGACCAGGAGAACCATCGTGTCGTTTAAGGATCATGAGTTATCTTCTGCAAAGCCTAATTGTCTTTTACTGAAATTGATGAGAGATTTGCAATTGACAACAGTGAAATGAGGTCAGAGCCGCAGCTGATATGACTAATTACCAAGCTACATTCATTCCATCTGTCCCACAAAATGTCTAAGAAAGGGTAAAACATCTCCATCCTATGCTGTTGCTCATCAAATCCTGCATAAAAATAACATTGAGAGCACTTGGAAGATTTCATCCTCTGAAGTATCTAAACATTTGTGCCAGAATAATTCCTCAAGTTTCCATGTAGAGGAAATTTGTGGGTAAATTACAGAATAAGAACTCAGATGACAAGAAATGTGTGGGTGTGGTTGTTGTCCATATTGTGGCAGATCCTGAAAACCCACTCGCCTATGTAGGTGCCTGAACCCTACGATGAAATGCCAAGTTAGTTTTCCTGACTCACCTACATGTGTCATGTTGTCTCCAGGCTAGGTGCATAACACATGCTGGCAATCTCCCTTCAGGTTTTGTCTTGACAATGCAGCAAATGGCTTATGACTCCTGCTCCAAGATCCAAAACCATCCCAGCTACATGACTAAAAATATAATCCTGTGTAGTAAATTAATTCTTAATGTTCAAATTTGTTCAAAAAATGTTGACAGGTTAACTTGTATTCACAGAGCTTTATGTTAGTAAGGTATTTATTATTTGTGCCTCCTGTGTTAACTTATGTTGACTAATAAGCATCTGTCTACAGCTAGTATAAAACCTACGTGAGTTCCACAGCTGTGGCTAATTTTGGAGAAATCAAATCGTATGCTCTCTGGTCTGGATCAAACTTTTATTGTTTGGTGATCTCCTAGCACAAACACTACTCCTGATGGTGGAACTGCAGCTCCAGAGACAGTGCAACTTGAGATGAAGATATGAGTATCTATAGAAGAATGGAGAAACAACCAAGTTTGGAGAGGAGGAATGGACCACAGACGAGATTTTTTGATTTTGTTCTTTCCTTCTAAGTGAGTATTGATAAAGTCAAATACCAAGGCAGGGATCTCCGTACCTGCCATGCAGTTTATCTGCTACACTGAACAGAATATGAGCACTGCATTTGTGCCATTTCATATTACATGAACACCATTTATATTAAGTGTACATGGAACTGAGAAGCACTATTTCACTAATCAAACCACGACGCTAAGCAATCACCCAGACTTCGGTCTATTCTATAATAACGTTTCATACTCTTCCACTTCACTGATTTATTTTGTAGCAGGGTGCATACACACGCACATACACAGACACACAGACGTGCCCGTTAACTATGCACCACAAATCTGAACAGGTGACATCTCTGTGCTTTTCACAAACCTTCCCTGGGACCGCTCTTCAGAACTGAGACCAACGGAAGTGGAAGAGCCCACATCAGTGTTAAGAACCTCTGCAAAATATGGTGATCACACCCAAACTGCCCACTGGGAATGGCCACTAGCCCACACTGACTCCCTAACCATGCCCCTGGACTGGAAGAGGGCTGCCCAGCCCAAGGCACGGGGCTGCTCTGAGGCTGACCTGCACAGAGAGGGCTGAGCTCCCGGCTCACACACCTGCTCTGCCTCTGTTTAAGTTGCTTCTATAGATGCAGTGATAGTGTCTCCTAGTGGCTATTTTCCTGAAGGAGCAGACCCTAATCCAAACTTCACACCTGAAACTCCCACTCTTAAGAGGCATACAAAATACTAACAGATCTCTAGATTTTTAAGAGTATCTAAATCAGCACTCTGGAAGGGTTTTTTTGAAAAATACAAAAACAACAAAACAAAACAGTAGCAAGGTACTCTATTCTTTCCCTTTAGTAAGACTAAAGAGAGAGATAAGAGCCATAATAAAAGCATGTGAAGCAAGGACTTTGTGCTCAAAGGTCTGAAAGGAAGCATGCAAGCATGGGCATCAACTGATCAATCTTATGTAACCTTTAGGTCCTATCAAGACCCTGTAAAAGCAAAGGAAATGCTGAAATGCTCTGCTTTGGTAAATCTCCATAGATCAACGCACCACATACTGAACGCTACACCAGACACCATAGTCTGTGGGTATGAACTAATGTCCTAGGATCTTTGAACCACGCTAAGCACTCATGAAAGGTGATGCCAGAACAGATCAGAAGGCCAGGTCTCCCAGCAGCATTCCGCCTGCAGTCACAGCCAGCAGAGGACGTTTAAACGGAACATGAAAACAAGAAACCTTGCACTGGATCCATACTTGGTGCTAGCCCTTCCTCCTTGAACTGGCTATTTTCTATTTTCCATTTTCAGCACCTGCTAAACACCAAAAATCCACCTTAGTAATGAGACGTATCAGGGGATTTTGTGAAAGAAAGACTAAACCTTCAAGATATAGACAGCATAAACCAAATCCCCACTAGCTGGAACTACAGTAAGGTAGACCCAGAGGACACACGGGTCTGATTTTGCCGTGTTGTCGAACGTTTCCTTTCTCATTTTCTTCTCATTTTCTTTCCTTTCTTTTCAACTTCTTGAAGTTCCCCATTGTTGACCATCCTCTTGGAACAGAAAGATTTGTGCAGCAAATTTCCATACATGGATAAGCTTAACCAAATAAGACATTGAAAGAAAAAGAAACTAATGACTGCAAAGGCACAGGCAAGAAAATCTTCCATGGCAAATCCTGGCAATAAGTGACCGCTACTTCTTAACAATGGAATGCAGATTTACCTTCCTCTGTGTATATATATCAGGGCCTTTTGTTGTTCATTATATATCTTGTCACACACCTGACATCCTCACTATGAAGATTTTACACAAGCTTCCCTGTTAGAGGAGTAATACGTCGCTACAAAAATGACTGTAGTTGGAGTAGTGTTATCACCACAAAATAAAACCTTTACATACTCCTGAGCTCAACTAACATATCTAGCTGAACGTCCCAAGAGCAACTAGACACAACCCTGGAGTGTATCCCTTTGTTTCCAGCTCCAGTAGGTCCTTCTCCATGTACCTGTGTGTGCCTGAGACAGCGCCCATTGCTCCAAGCAGAGCAGTGTTTCCACTACCATTCTCACATTGTGCCAGTGTTGGTGGAAAGCATTTCTTGAACAAGGTCCAGTCAATATTCACTCTTCCTGATGATCCTTTTGGTGCCTCAGTTTGCTGACATTTAAGTGAGAGTGAAAGCTAATCTCTACCCTCAGCTTTTCACTTGAGGGGAGAGAAAGATGAGAATTCAGTTTTGGAAGAGGTTCTTACTGGTAAATACGGAATGACAGTTGAAATGCTTCCCACTCAACTTCTTTATCCACACCTCCCTCAGCTGTCACAGACCACTAACTGAATGATATCAAACAACAGTTTCAGTTTGTCTTAGTCTAGGTAAATTTCCTACAGGATTTGAAAATAGCGCTTAAACTTTTCTTTTCTTTTCTCACCCTGACAATTTAGCTCTGTTCCATAAGGAAAACAAAAGCATGCATCTACTGAAGCCTTTTTGGTTTAGGCACTCTGATCTTTCATAGCCCGCTTATTCAGTCAAATTCTTTTAAAAGCACCTCTCTTTCTAAACGCATTTAAAACCTTTCATCCAAAGTTGACAGATCTGTCTAACACAGCCACCTCTTAATAAACTCCTGTACAATTGATCCCACCTTCCACCACAGATCCAAAACAAACACAGACCTCTACAGCCACCTCACGTGGGAATACAAACAGCAGATGACCGCACCATCCAGAGGAGAGCAATAGTTGGGGTAGTCCAAGGATATAGAAGGGACAGAGCTACAACCTGGGCTGGTCCTTCCATCTCTGAGCTTCTTCCTCATGGCTCTGATTATTTGTTCACAGTATCTAGTTAAGTGATTGCATTGCCAGAGGAAATACTACATAGGGCAGATTAAACTGCTGGGCTGCCACCAAAACAAAAATGTACAAATTCAGTGCAGAAATTCCCTGCAAAGGCAAGGCAATAGCAAATGACAAATTCATGATTTCTGACACAGTCCTGTGAAAAGCCAGAAGAACCTCACAGATTTGTCCTCTGTTAGACTGGGGGACCGTCATTTTTCCAAAGCAACCAAACCTAATGCCTTCTAACCTTCCATTCCTCCCCAGCCAACTGCTGGGGGCCACTGCACAGACAGTCAGTTTCTTCTTCTGACCAGTAATGGGACACTTGTGTGCACACTCTCCCAGACATGTGTTGGGTTATTTAAATCAGATCAGCAAGTCTTTCAGCCTGAGACACACAAAGGCAATATAAACAGATCTTCCTTTTGCACTCTGTCCTTAGAGAGTCCTATGCTGAGCAGATCATGCTGATACAACATGACAACATCCAGGGATAAAGGGGAGGCTCACACTAAATGCAGTCTAATACCAGGCAGCGTTATAAGAGGGCAAGCAGAGATCAAGGAAATTTTTTCTTTTCTTTCCTACTACCAGCAAGTCTGTAAACTGAACAAGCCCCCTGCCTCATCAGACAGCGATGAAGCGTATGACTCCTGCAATCCTGGCATGGGTAGGGACAACGGTTTCCTTCCAAGGGACACTACCAGAGCTGAACTGTGTTTGCTTTTCTTTAAAGCCTCTTGTAGAACCCTTTGCCCTTCCCAGCATTTCTCTTGCTAGAACTTTAACGCATTTGGCACAGAGCTGCAAAATTGCACAACTCCTCAAGAAGTTGGATTTGTTTGTTGCCTTTTGAAGGGATGGCTGGCGGGACACGTTTTCGATTCTTTTTGAAATTATAATATTAATAATAATAACTATTATTACTACTATTATATTTAGGAAGAAGCTTCCCCCTCCCTTTTGAGTGAACCATTCACTTGCACTCTTCTTTCAGGCAGGTGGTTTAAGCTTCATCCGCCCTCCAGGGGTTAAATAAAGAAGTGATGGGAGGAAAACCAAGACCTTTACAGTGGCTCATATTTGAAATTTTTTCTCTCGCTCTCTTCTATATGTGGATCGTCTGCTTCTCGTTTCCTCTCGCTCCCTAATTATTCTGTTGGGGAATGGCGAGGGGCAAGGATTAACAATGAAGCAGATGACAGGAAACTGTTACCAAAAGAACAATGCCGGGCATGTCCCCCATCCTCCCGTTCCTCCCACCCAAGAGATGGTCCCCCTCACCCTTCTGTCGATGCCATGGTTCCGAAAAACCCCCTGTCTTCTCAAGGGTCCAAGGGATTAATTTGGACAGCAGGGCGCGAAGGAGGTTGGCTCTTTGGTATAACCCTCGCTCACGTCTGGGAAGGAGCACGCAATTCCTTGTAATCCTGGGGGCTCCGCAGCGCGAGGATCCGGCAGCTCCGCTCCTCGGTTCTCCCCCACCCCGCCGTCCCAGAGCAGGCTCTCGGTGCCCCGGGGACCGGCGCTGCTGCGCCGCGGCCGCCCAGCAGTGGCCGGCGGGGCGAGGAGGCGCTGGCACCTGGGCTGCGATCCCCGGCGCCCTCCCCTCGCCGCGGGGAGCGTGTGCGTGTGTGCGCGGCTGTGTGCGAGAGCTGGGGGGCGACTTCACATCGGCGCGGCGCTGGCTGAGGCTGGATTGGAAGGTTTAGCCCTCGAGCCGTGGATTTGCAGTCAATCCCTCTCTATTTTAGGCACGGGCTGACATCACGAGCCGTTGTTACTCCTATAAATCCCCCCCAACAGCTCCTTGGCAGCAGCGGGGGGGGGCGGCGAGCCCCTCGCAGGGGGAGGGCCGGGCGCCGC
>VYZQ01067974.1:15514-26091 GCA_013400655.1 Mystacornis crossleyi | reverse complement strand
GGCCGCAGCCTCTCCCCACGCCTCGCCCGGGCCCGCCCCGCTCCCCTACCTGCACCGCCCGCCGCCGCCTCTCTCCGCAGCGCCGCCCCGCCCCACCACGGCGGGGGTGCCGCGCGTGGCCGCGGCCCGGTGGACCCGGTCCCGGGCATCGCCCTGGGCATTTTTGCAGCGTAGGGCAGGAAGTTTTTGTCTTTTTCAGTACCCGCAGTCGGGTGCTGGGGCTCAGAACGCTCGTGTCACGCCCAGACACTGCCACACACCTTCCTTCCCGTTTCCCTCAGCTGAGGCTCTGCCGGCCAACCTCAGTGTTGTCTTTCCATCCAAGTCAGACGAACCTGATATCCGTTTAACAGGGAACAAACATTTCTGCCACAGCTCGTTCCCTCTGCACCGAGGAGGTGGCACAGAAAGCCAGCAGCCATGCGGAAGTCCCCTGACACGATAAGGAGCTGGGTGGCTGCAGGGACTGCACAGCTGAGCAAAGCCTGCCTGACCCTCCGCACCACTCCCACTCCCCCAGGATGCTTTCCCTGCAACCATGCCAATTCCAGTTACTTGCCCTTAAAAAATGGCAGAATGCAGCCTATCACGCAATCCCCAATCCCAATCAAATACACATTTTTTTTCTTGTAATCTTACCATGGATGTAGGTTTTCAATGGAAATAATTTACAAGGGCAATTCTGTGAGAGTCACTGAGAGTGCCTGAAAAGAGCTTATACTTCAGTATGTCTGTTTCCTTTCAGTGCTATTTTTCAGCTAAGCACCCTGGCTTTTGGAAGTAATTTAATGCAGCCCCAAAAACATACAAACGAAAACATACACTCATTGGAGTGAATAAGAATGCAGAGTGTTTTGCTCTCCTCTTTCCATATCAATATCCTTACAGCCTTTCCAGAATGCACAGCTCTTTTTCCTTGGAGGGAAAACAAGCTGCTATCCATGTTGTGCTATTTCACACCCTTTCTCCAACAGATGGCACAGATCCTCACCTGTTTCGAAAGACATGTTTGAAATAGTTCTACATCTTAAAAATAGAGCCAAGCTATCTAAGGGATTAGCAATTCCAGGTCACAGGTTGCTTTTTTCCAAACATTTATCCCTGTTTTTCCTTGTTATTGGCATTAGATGCTAACCCCTGCAGAGTTCTGCTCAGTCTGTAACCATGAAACTACTGTGGGTAAGCCTGACAGAAAGGATGGACAAGATGGCTTGTAATTCCTGGGAATTCTAGACGTGGTACAGGTGCTTGGATATGTTGACATGACTGCTCACTTGTACATGTGAATACCTATGTCATTCAACCAGAGAAATAAAACATTATATTGGCATTTAGAGATAGCCAGATTTGAATCTTGGATTCAAACATGATTGAGATCCAGAAAGAGAAGTAAATACTGCAACCTCATCCTCCTTCTGTAAAGGACTGTGCTAAAATCTGAATCCTGGGGTTGAGAGGTGTCTGGCTATTTTCTTGCTTCTGCTTTCTTTGAAGAGCATCACGACTGTAAAAAGAAGGGGTTGAATAGTGCTGTGCATGCACAGCTATAGCAACCTCCTGAGATTTTAATTCCATGAATTCCTACAAGTTTCTCTTCAAGAATGTACTTTTGTGTGATATACAGCCAGTGAACAGCTATATTGTTGCTGTCCAAGCCCAGAAACTTTCAGCTATTCATTGCCAGGTCTGTGAGAGATTTTAAGCCAAATGGGGATGGGATTCAACACTGAGGAGCAGCTAGAGGATCAGTAAATACTAAAATATGGTTGATCTTTAGTTAAAAGGAGAAGAGTGAAGTCTAAAGTTGGAATTAAAACAGACTTTTGCAGATCTGTTTGGACTGGACAAATCCTAAATGGAGAAAAAAGCATTTAGGACCTTGTGTCTCTCAGTTGTAGCAGTGGAGAGCAATAATGCTATGGAAAGCAATGCAGTCATGGTGTCATAACTGAGAAGACAACCAGCTCACAGGTCTTTATGATTTCTGTTTACCATTAAATAATACAATAATTATTTGGAGTGTAGAAACTCTCATTTAATGTAATCATGAAAGAGCTTTCTCATTTCATTCTTTGTCATTAGTGTTAGGAAGAAACACATGTTGACTTCTGCAAGTTTGTGCTTCTCCAAAACTGACACCTAATTTCCTCTAATCCATTCTGTCAGCAGGGGAGTACCACACATTCATTGGCCTGTGTTCCTTCCAGCAGAGGAATGAAACACATCATGGTTTTCACATTTAATTCTGGACTTTTGTTGCTGTTGTTGCCATGCAGTTTGTTGGCCAAGCATAATCTCCTGGCAGGAGAAGACAGACAAACAAGATAAAGACAGGCAATATACTTTGATTGTAGCCCTTAAACTTTTTGATTTAAGCACCATGATGTGGTCTATTGCCAGTGAAAACAAGAAAGGTGCAAAAGCAAAACACAGTATTTCTGCCAAGAAAATAAAAAATAAATTACATGGAATGATGTCCAATACTAACTGTCCTTTTAGCAGCAGCTTTCAGATTCAAAAGTGGGTAGAAACTACTGAATGCTAAGAAACTCTTAATGAGATTTTACAGCATCAGAGAATCAGCTGAAATCAGACTTGCTAACTTCAAGTTGCCATAGCCATGCAATAGGCGGAACACAACTTCAGCATCTGAGTCCTTCTTGGTAAGAGCACTAAATCTTTTCATCAGATTCCCAGCCTTCACATCCAACTACTGCTGTAAGCTGGTTTGGGCTCTGTAATAATTTGAAGATCCAAAAAATTCCAGGGTGTCATATATGACTTACCAAGAAATCATTATTGATGAAGGACAATCATTACTGTCTCTCCTCCCCAACTTTTATAGGATTAATCCCCAGTCTTCAGCCGTGACTGAATAGAGAATAGAGAATGGTTTAGTGAAAGAGCAGTGATTAAGGACCATGAGGACACCCAGGTGTCTCCCTGGAGAACATACCAGGTGGGAGATGTCAAACGCTTCAGCCTCAGTTCAAGAAAAGCACCTGCTAAATGTGAGACCTGGACATTTTTCTTCACCCTGAAGAGCTACAGAGGAGTAGTTTTACCACAAATGTGTGGGAACTAATGGAAACCGGAAGTTTTCCTGAGGTTTTCATAGTTCTTTGAAATAATCCACTTGGAAAAAGTGTATTTAAAATATGTTTCTTGTTTTTACTTATTTAGAACATAAGGTCAAAGAGAACACCTCTGTACATTTCACTGTGGTGGTTCATGTACAATAGCAGCACTGGGTTTATTAAAAAAAAAAAATCTTGGTATTTATATAGTCCTTGAATTTTGTGCTGATTCTGCCTTTTAATGTTCCTGAAGAGTCCCAAGTGAGAGTGACATGCAAAGAGAACCCGGCAGTAGAGAGTTCCTAGAGTGTGACACAGATAAAGTAACAATGGATCTAAATAATGTCAGACATGAGTATGTAGGTTAAAAAAACAAACCATGGTTTATTTAAATGTGTAAAGTACTTGGGAGGGAAGAAGATTACATTGTACTATGGCAATACAGACAGCACATACCGTAACAAGCTCATCCGTCCTAATTAATTCAGGCTACTCTTTCCAGACTTTTAATCCACTCAGTCACACAGATCTGTGAGAGAGGCTCCCCATCAATTTCTCCAGGGAACTCCACACTACAGATTAATTTCAGACAGAGTATACTGTCCTGTTTCTGCATGTCAGACTTAGGAGCAAGGCATCATCCTCCCACCAGGGGAGACAGACAAAATATGGCAAAACTTCTCACGCGCTAAGACTCTCAGTCATGGGTTAAGTAAAAGTAGCCCGATGAAATATCTGATCCTAGGACAAATAACCAGGCTGTCTGCCTTAACCTTATCCCAGCTGTGTCTCATCACTGGGATGAGAAGCCTAAAGTAGCAGAGACTGAGAGAGATATTATATTATAAAATGCCATTTCCAGACTCAGATTTTTATTTCATGTTCTTCTCAATCCAGTCTTTGAAGGGAAGAGCTTTGGTGTAGCCACTGTAGAGTTCTAGGCTGCAAGTTTTATCATAACCCCAGCTCACTAATCCCATCAGGTGCCACCTTAGCTCAGGAGATGCTTTTCCTGGCAAAGTTATGGCTGCAATCCCACCAGTCTCAGCAGGGCAGATATTGGAAAAGGCTGTGTGGTCTTGTTTGGCACAGAACATACTGTCAGTGATGCTGACTTGTATCCCATTATCCTCATACTGTTGCTCACACAACAGTGAATCCACCATCTGAACAACTCCCATGCGGATTGTGTCATTCTTGTATCCAGGATCTTTAATGTCAGCCAATACCTTCCAGCCAGTAACCATTATCTTTAAATCCTCTGTGGATGAAGTCAAGTCATGAGAAGATGACAAGCAAATGGGTTGAACACGACTGCTGATCCTGGCTTTGTCCAAGAGTTTTATGACAGCTATATCAGAATCAAGTAATATAGGGTCATAATTGGGGTGCACTATGATGGCAGAAATCTGGAGAGGAAACAGAGTAGGAAGGATCTTGGGGTTAACAACAATGGCACTCTTTCCATGCTACTAAAATACATGTCAGTTTATTTTGCATACTTCTCCCCTACCCTCACCTATGGTGTTCTTTCGTTACAATAAGAAACATGCACAGATCAAGCATCTTCCGGCTTTTTTTTTTTTCCTTGGATTTCAGGACAGTTTTTATTGCATGAAACACTTCTTACTCAAAAGCAGTCAAGGACATTTTTTAGCAAAATGGGGAGTTGATATGCAGTTCAAGTTTTTCTACTGTGTACTGAAAAAGTTTTACCTGCCATGACACCTTCAGCCTGTGGCATTTGGATGGGAGTAGGGCTTTGAACTAAAATGTTACCTTCTTATTGAAATGCAGCTGACTTCCCACCAAAAAAGAGTACTAGCAATACATTACATAATATCGGGGCCAAACTTTTACTGCTTGTTTCCTTAATGAAATGCTACAAGAACAGATAGGATTCCTATAAGAAAATACTGTAAAAAAAAAAGTAATATATTTTCTTTCAGGAAAAGTATGAAAAGTATAGGATTAGAGAAAGAAACTAAAAAGGGTCAGGAGGGAAAGAATCAAGTTATTTATGATATTTTGGATAAAATCCATTAATTAACTCAGATAGACACCTGACACTTCCCCCTCAAAAGAGACACGCACACACAAAATTGCTGTATTTCTACTGAGTTTGACTTCAGTCTTTCTAGTTCTACTTGAAAAAAGCAAATCACTCTGGTGAGCCCAAGGTGCTATTTTTGGAGCTGGAGTGAGACATAAACTTCTTTTCAGTTTAGAGCTGTACAGCCTTGGGTCTGAGAAGTGAAATGTGCTCATGGCATCACACCAGGATTTAGAGCACAAGTGTTTCCCTCATAAATTATGCTAATCAATTTTGACAGTAGCTGGCATCTCTTCTACTTTTTTTCTGGCAATATCACTCAAGTTATTATGGCCCACAGAACCTGAGCTATTTTCTTAATGTCCTATGTTGGGGTCAACGTACTAGTTGGACGGCTTCGAGGAATTCAGTGAACTGCAGCATGTGCCCTTCTTGTGCCACGGCACTTGAGTCTCTACACATGCATTTCAAAGAACAGCAGGTAGAAGAGTGTATTGCCCAAAGGGTGCCCTTTTTCTTCCCATACAAGACAGATGTGATCAGCATCTACCTGTGCTCATCATTTTTCCCTCCTGTTGGACTCACCCGCAGGTTCTGGATGGTCTTTTCATCCCTGTCATCGTCTCTGTAGAATTTGCCCAGAACCACCTTGAGCTCTGCTGTCTTGAGCACGATGGTCTTGCCCAGGTCAGTGACACAGTGAGCTGCCACCACCACGGTGCGCTCATTCACCAGGGCCCCGCTGCAGATAAGGATCCAGGCCCCTTTCCGAAGGCTGTTCTCCTTCACGCCGTTGGCTGTGCGATAGATGGCTGCTTGCCATGGCCACCTCGTAGAGGTCACTGCCTTCTGAAGGGTGATGTTTTCTGCTTTTCCACAGACTGAGGAAACAGGAAGCAAAAAGTAGGTAACGCCTTCTCCCCAAAAGATCTGAGTATTATTCTTGATTCCTTCTTAGGATGTGCCAAAAGAAACTAAACTGCATGAATATGAAAGACAGTTGTCTCATTAACCTCTGTCTCTGACCTGAAAAATTATAGGAGCCTTTTATATAACTTCTAAAAATATTCAAGTTTTCCATTATTATCTGAATTCCTGGGTAAAGCAGGAATGTGGATTTAGCACTTGACCAGGGCAATTTTCACAACAACCTTATTGAGCTGCACTATAATGAGATGACTGCACAAAGAAATGGAAAGAACACCCCTGATTCCCATCTATCATAAAACACCATAAAGCCATCAGTGCACTAAAATTCAGCCTAGGCAGTCACAGTGTAACTGTGAGGCCTCCGCTGGCACGAATCCTTGCACAGGTCAGTTCATGCCTATAAGAACAGACTTGTCTTGCAACAAGAATGTTGAAGCAAATGCATCTAAATCAACAGTCATCCTGGGGAAAAGAAAAAGCTCGGCCTTACTCTAGGAATATGTTATCCAGGCTTGGGCCTGGGGTAAAATCCCTTCTATTGTGACAGGTTTACTTCAGTTGAAAGAGTTACATTGCATGGTTGCATTTTTTAGTCTCCCTTAGGAGACTTTTTCTTCCTGGGATATAGTGCGTGCATGTCCATAGTGAAAAAGATTGAATATGATACTTTTCAAGATACATGATATGATCTCAAAGTAAAACCACAAACAAGAAGAATAAAAAATTGTTTGTTGTTAAGATCTACTTTTCAGTTTGCTTGATGTCAGTAGTGACGTTTACCAAATCTTGTGACATTCTTACCCTAACTTACTTTATGCACTAGCTCTGGATAAAATTTTATCTGGACTTACAGTTTTCAGTATGAACCCTTACTTAGCAGGGTTTATTAAAGGAAGAGCCTCTTTAAAATTGCAGACTCTCCCTTCTATTGCTTAAACTTTGATGCTTTTGTCAGCTGTGTGCCAAAGTATACAAATGAAAGAAAAAGCCCACTTGTAGTAGATAATACAGAAAAACATGAAGTAGTAGTTAGGAAAGCTATTTCAAATCAGAAGAAAGACTCACTACACCTTTTGCTCAATAAAAGAGTAGAAAACTTAATGGCAAATTACAGTGCTGAAAGCCTGATCGCTTTATCATCAGCTCAGGTTCTACTGGTGGATAAAAAGACACATCCATCCTTCAAGCTCCTTTATTGCTCCTTTCTCCCAGCTGGAAGTATAGGCAGCCTACGCTTCTCTGACTCCCTAAATATCTAAGATGAGCACACATCCTGTTTCCTCATTCAACAAAGAGATATGAACATTTTTTTCCCTTGGAGACTCACTTGGAATACACACAGGGGCTCTCCCACTCCATTTTCCTGTCTTCAGGCAAGTCCGCCTGCTGCTGCCCAGGCGGCGGTAGAAAGGAGAAACGCACTCGTACTGGAGCTGAGTGTGCAAGTGCTGGTACCCTGGGGGCAGTTCTCCAAAGGGCAGTGCTGGCTTCTTGGTTGGATAGATTTGAAGCTTTTGCTTGCTGAATGCAGAAGAATAAAGTTGATGCAAAGGTGTTTCTCTGTTTCAAGGCACAAAGAACACAATAATTATAATGTTATAAAAGCAATCATTACCATAACTTTATAACCAGTTGTGTGAAGTATCATTTAAAATCATATGAAGTGTGGTTGTGAAAGAATAAGGAAAAGATATAATTCCAGCATAGTTTAGCAATACTCCCATTTACATCCCAGCTATTTTATTTACATATATATGCACACATATATAATTACACATATGTTTATACATATCCTATTTGTGTCTCTTTCTTCATTTTACAGTTTCTGAATTGCAATCGGTTGCCTCTGAATGTGGAAGTTTTTTCCATTCACCAAAGGACTGAGATACCATTTTTAAAATGAAGAAATTACACCTGAATTAGGCATTGTCATAATTAATTCTCAGTAGAGAGAAGCTAGGCATATCTTTTCTCTAGTGAATATTTTAATAGACGGTATCAGAAATTGATTCAGATTAAATGATGTTGCTAAAGTTGCTTGATTTAGCAATTTACAGAGATAATTGCCTCACCACAGAGATTTCATAATTTCATAATCGCTAAGCTTCCACTTAGAAATTGTACTGATTAGCTGAAACAGGGCTCATAATTAAGAAATAAATATATTCACCAGCTTAGATATGGACCATAAGCTTGACTCCAGTCATACTTCAATTTTTATCATTTAGAATGCATCCCTTGCTCTAATGCTTAAAAGCTTATATCTACATAAAACCCCTTTTTATGTCTGAAAAATTCGGCAGGATATTGGTTTCCCTTGAGATTTCTGGTACTGCCTACATCCAGAAAAGACTTCTTTTTCCCTCATGATGATTTCATTTTTTATCACAGAGACACACAGACACCTCCATTGTATCCAACCTGTGAGGTGATGCATAACAGGAAAGTAAAGTTACTGCGAACAAGAGTAGTGGCAAGTCTCTTGTATTTTGGAAGAAGGATGAGAGCTGCTGTGGTCATACTTAGTCTACCAGGGTCCCATTCCAAACTCACAGGTGACTTGCAATATTGCATAATCCAGACTTTGCCTCACTATTGACCTATCAAATTGAGATTCTACTTCAAGGGATTAAAAACAGTCCACAAACATGAGATGCCATCATCTCATGGCATCTTATGGATGGGAGGCATGTATGTGCTCAATATATCTGGTATTCATATCTGAAACATTTAGCCTAAAAAGACCTGTATTCAAAAGTTAATAGAGATATCTAAGCAAGAAAAATCCCCTAGTGGATACTAAAGCCTCATGTCGGCTTCTCAGGGCCATCTCTACAATCATACATCACAGACCTGGAGAGTGGCAGAGTGATAGGGAAGTATATGCTTGCCTTGTTCCTCAAATCTCCAGACATCTGCTACTGGCTGTTGCCAGAGACAGGATATGGCTTGAGCTGGACCTTTATTCTGACCTGATGTGACTGTTCTTAAGACTAAAGATGAGGACAGTTCTTGCACTGCATCTAAAATTAAATTAGTCATGTACTTCAAAAATAACCCTGAAATGAGAAATTACTACTTGGACGAAAATGAACCTGAACATTGCAACATAACTAATTCAGATTGGGTTTATTTCAAGACATCATCAGAAGGGTAAGCCCAGGAAGGGTCTAATCTTTCATTCTTTCCTCTCCTCCTACTCTACTTTCTCCTCTCCCTCATGCCCAGCCTATATAAATTGTGCTACACGGCTTTGGTGGTGAATCTTCCTGGGAGCAGATTGCAACGCTATACCCTCTTCTCTCCTTGTGCTCTCCCTGTGCACTAAGATGGCACATGTTCACATTTTAACACACATCATTAGCCCCAAGGAACTGTTCTTAGACTGTTCTCATAGTCTGTCACAAGCTTGCAAGTAGAATTCCAGCATCATCCTGTAGTTTGCCCATCTCTATCCGTGCATTTCTTCCTGGCTGCCTCCAGCAGCCGGTCACCTGTGCGTAATCAGACCTCCCCTCCCAGCAGCTCTCATTGCTGAATTATCAGTGGATTTGTAGGAATCGCTGCTCAGGCAGGCTAAACACATGGAGTGAAAAGGAGAGGAGGGGAAAAGCAATCACATTTTTTCTTTAAACTGTAGTTGAGATATTGCATTCTCACCTTGACTGAACCTGCCTTGGAAGCACTTTCTGTCTCACCAGGTCAGAGATCTTTGGCTCTCTGCAGGCTAGAAAAAATATAATGTTGCACAGTACTATTTCACATTCACAGCTCAAGTGCTATGGTTCATATACATTTCCAACCCTTCCTCTCACTAACTNGTTTTGCATATTCAGTTTACTTACTTTAAGAATAGGATAAAATATTCAGGTTTATCAGTTCAAATAACGCTGCCAGGGTTTCTTTCCTGCTGCCCTGAGTGGAAGAAAAGGAACCTTCCAGGATGGATTTTATCTGCATGCCTGAGCACTTGTGCTCTGTGTAATTTAACAATATCTAGTTCTTTGTGATTGATTTATATGTTAACCATTATGTCAGTATAACGGTAAGCATCAATAAAGATGCTTTCCCCAGATGATTATATGCTTCAGGGAGAGATTATTTTCATCTAAAACAACAGAATCAAGCAAATTCCCCAGGGGACAGACATATTTCCTTATATTATCATCATTTCAGTTTTTAAAAAATCCATATGCCAAGAAATTGCTTTCATAAAATGAATTTAGCAGTTCCCCAGCCCAAATTCATTCATTCATTCATTCATTCATTCATTCATTCATTCATTCATTCATTCACTCAGGGTTTCATATACACTTAGTAAAATAGTTCCAGATCAAGAGCATAATTCCCTTTCTAACAAAGGATTTATGAATGATGAATACAGGTAATTTTGATGAATACAGGTAATACAGGTATTACCTGTATGATGAATACAGGTAATTTAATCATGTCTTCAAGGCTGCAGTGTACAGACTCTGCCTTTTGCACTCATGACTGGTCCCACTGTTTTAAAAGGA
>VYZQ01067971.1:62985-86489 GCA_013400655.1 Mystacornis crossleyi | reverse complement strand
CAGAAATTAAGCTGTTGGGTTTTCCTCTGGCCTCTGATCTCAGCTAAGTCACTGAATTAAAGCTAAATACCCTTTTTGCAAAGCAGGTAGCCAAACCACTTCAATTCTTACAGGGACTCCACAAAGCGACAGTTACAACAATATTTGTCATGTGCTTTGCTGTTACCCACTGGCACATCCGGCCTTAATTAGACAAGTACTAGTCAGCACATTAACTGCAACAGTGCTTCTTTTATTTTGGTTCTCTCCTGTCTACAATCACAGCCCAATACTGCAAACTTCTGGGTGGAGATTTCTCCTGCAGCATTCCCACTGGAGCCAGGCAATTTGGGTCTGCTTTAATTAACCTGTTTGGAGTCATTGTCATCTCCACACCATCTAGAGCAAGGGACGGAGGTCACTCTGTACTGGGCTTTGCTTTTCAAGCAGCAGATGACAAACTCTTTCATTCCTGCATAGTATTTGGTTTGCACAATACTTTAGGAGTGCATCAGGAGTATTTCTGCCAGCAGTCTCCCTCACAACACTGAGTGGACACATCAATAAAAAATAAAGGTCCTGTGCACCCAGGATGCTTCTCAACAGAAAGATATGGGGTTTTCAAAGACCTTAAAAAGCCGCAGTCCTACTTGCACAAGTCTCCAAGTTGTCTCTAGGGCTAGCAACCCTCCAGAAAGTTTGGGCTCATATTCAACGACTCAGAATATTTTGGTAGATGACAGCAAAATTTTACTCCCTTGATGCTTGCTAGTTTCTCTTTTTCACATTAAATACTCATATCTGTAAATGCTGCTCAGCTCTTATCACACCAGAAAAGAAAGAGCAACGAATCTATTTCCTGTAAGCTCCTATCTGCTACCTGCTGGGCTCCGCTCACCTTCATTCTGAAAGCCCCGCAAACTTCTCTCCTCATTTCTATGCAGTGGTGTCAAAGGGGCTTCTGCTGAGAATGACAAACCCATCCACAAATCACTTGGGAATCTTCTCCACTCAATTTGCTTCAGCTCTGCCTGGCAAACAAGAGACAGGAGGCGCATATACATTACTGCTGATTAGTCCGTGTCACCAGTATCAGCAGCCAGGCACACGGGCTGACCGGAACTTTAAATATTGATAACCAAACTCATCTATCATAGGCCTGGGAGAGTGACAGTTTCAGTGCATAACAGCAGAGGCTTTCTACAATAATCAAATACTTAATAATTCATGAAAATATATCCCTCCCAAATCAAATTGGAAGCTATTTTGTGTAATATATTATTTAAAATTCAATATCATAATGCACACAACTCCTACTCCTACCACAGAGGACCATTTCAAAATGTGATTATGTGTGGACTCTATTTAAGAGTGACAGTTTTGCTTTTCATTTGTTTAACAGCTTAAATGGAAGAGCTCAACTGGAACTAAGTCATCTGACAATGAAACCAAAGCCGACATAAGCAACTTTGCAAACTTCATGACAGCTAAAAAGGATGAATCTTCCTCATTGGTAACACAGATGAGTTCCCCACTCTGATGCTCACCTTTACAATTTTTTCAGTGTTTAGTGAAAGGAAATATTTTTCAGACAGTTTTTCAGAATATTTTCAGTTCTGCTGGTCTGTCACCTTGGACTGGGAAAAAAGCAAGAAAAATTTAAAAATCATCTTGCACTCCAGGTAACAGAAAACAACTTTCACTTTGCATCTCTTTGTTCCTGTTGGAAAACCCCTTTCTGTAAGGGAAGGCTGCCTGGTGTAAGGTGCCAAGAGGAGGGGTTTTGCCCTTGTAAACTGAATGCACTGGAACATAAAATACAATCAAGATTTGTGACAAAATCCACGGGACGCAGATATCACTCCCGGTGGTGGTGGGGCAGGGGGTGAGGCGGCACCATGTGATGGAGGGGACCAATCTTGTGACATGGGCACAGAGGGAAGGTGGGCAGCCAGGAGCCTGGGCTGCTGCCTCCAGTGCACAGAGCAGCTCTGAAGGATAAAACTACTTTGGGAAGAGGAAAATCTCAGCCTGTTCAGAGCGGCCACAAGAGTTCAGAGTCAAGTGCCAACTCTGCAGTCAGGTCAAATGCCAGTTTCTCCTTTTATGTCTGCTGCAAGTTAAATCTCTGTCTTGTTCTCTCAAGCAGTGGGGTTTAATGAAAGCAAACTTGAGGGAACAAACACTCAACTCTCTCATTTATTCCTTAAAGGCAAAAGATGATTGAATTTTCTCTTCCCATCTGTTGCTCCGTAATGACCACTCCCCACTCCTTTGGACACCTTGGATACTTGATGTCCTTTTGCCTGTTTTATTCCTTTTGCTCTGCACTCCCAAGTCAGAACAAAGTCAAGTGTGAGCCCAAACACTGGTCCTTTTCACTGTGATGGGGGAGCTGAGCAGGGCTGTGCCTCCCGCAGGTGATAAAACGAAAGCAAACTTGGCAATGTCCTCTCACTGCTGCTTGGAAAAGGGGGATTGAAGTTCTGGGACAGAGAACATAAGCAACTGTTCCAGCTGGAAAGTTTTGGTTTAGGGTCTGCTCCCATCCTTGTTTTTCAGAAATTTCTAAGTTAATGTATCTCAGCTGAGGGCACTGCTCTCATGCACAGCACAGCATCAACCAAACTGTGTCCTAGGACCAGTCTTGCCAGTTACTGCAAATACTTTAAGGGATGTTTTTTACACCAAGAATTCTTGTTTCTGCTTCCCTCTCATTATCAGTTTCCTATATCCTCGCTGTGATGCTAGAAATCAAGAATTTAAAGTACTTTGGCTTAGCCTTCTTTTCTGTTCATCTCACTGGAGGTTCTCAGCCTCATATCACAGGTGCCTGGTGCTTTGCCACTGAGATTCTGCACCGTATTAGAGCCCAGCACAAATGAGAGCGCAGAGAGGTCAAAGTACTCACTTAAAGGTGTGTTTTCAGAGCAGGTAAAGACACTTAATGTGTTAAAGCAAAAGACTTGAGAGGTGGTGCCATGACGGTGAATGAAGATTCTTAACAGGAACACGCCAGGTATGAAAGAAATCCTCTGACAGAGAAAAACAAAACAGAAATAGTGACTTCAAGTTTTAAAGAACATGTGAATCACCACCTGTTCCAGCAGAGAGAGGAGCGATTCAGTGCTCCCATCTTCCTCTGGATGTTTGACAGCAGCAGTGACTTAATAGTGGGGAAAGACAGAGAAGATATAGCCAGAAAACACAATTCTGTGGAATGGCATTACCAGTTTGGGTCATATTTTGGAGGTCAGAGTTGTTCCTAAATATTCATAAGGTGTAAGATTTTTATCAGTGAACCTCCAGACTGCCTATGCTCTGACAAACAGCTGCCTCTGGGTTTTCCCTATGAGCTACCAGCTGAATTCCTGCCACCACATTTGGAAAAGGACCTGAAATAGAGCGACAATCCCACACTTCCAGTGCCATGACTGCAAGTGTTTAATGAAATTTCCATTGCAACAGGGCTTTGCAGAGGTGTGCTCATGGGTAGACCAGAAGAAACACCCATTCTTCTGCAGAGATCCCAAAACTTATAATAACTCCTAGGAAATGGCAATAGATAAATAGGAAAAGAAATTCAAAATTTTGGTCTTTATAGCAAAGTCCCCAAACCACAAGGCTACAGACATGGCAACAACATGTCTACAAACTGCCTATGCCCAAACAAGCTGAAATAACTGGGAAGAGGTTGTAGATTTGGGTACCAATATCCCCCCAGATGATGCCGTCAGTGTGGGTAAGTGAAGAGCCTTGTCTCTGAAGGGCTGACCACAAAGACCTCCCCAGCCTGAAACAATCTTTAGGGAAAAAAGAAACCCTGGAATCTGCAGCAAAGTCAGCATGTGAGCTGCTGAAATTCTTCAGTGTGATATGGCTCTATATATGCAGGAATTCACACATGGCTGCATCTCACTTTTAAATGTCTCTCAAGAGTTGTATATTAAACAGAAGAA
The DNA here is from genome assembly GCA_013400655.1 of Mystacornis crossleyi. Taxonomy (NCBI): domain Eukaryota; kingdom Metazoa; phylum Chordata; class Aves; order Passeriformes; family Timaliidae; genus Mystacornis; species Mystacornis crossleyi. The sequence goes on along the minus strand of VYZQ01067971.1, from coordinate 82,551 downwards.
GGATTTTTCCGGGAACTAACACAGTTGGCAGCCTTTTGTCTCTATTTTTTAGAGTAATTTATGAAAGAAGAAAAGTAGCAGACTCAATTTAAAAAAAGCTGCAGCCTGGACTTTGATAGATGAACAGATCTACCAACAAAACCTCTCAGTTTTCACTGAGCACTCCATCTTCTTATCTGCTAATCCTGGTGAGGAGAGAACAAGGAAGGCAAGCAGCTGAATAGAGGAAACACCTGGTAATGTTTAAACCAGGGAATAATCAACTGAGGGGTCAACCTCCCTGCTTTTTTCCCCAGATCCAACCAGATAATCAGCTGAGCATTTCCTGCTTCCCTTTCAGGAGGGGTTGCGTGACATGACAGCGATTCACACTGCAACCTGTTGGAAGGTTCCGAGATAATTCCTTGCAGAACAGCCTTAGCACTCCAGGGGAGTGATCCCTCTGACAATCTGGGAAATTGTGCCAGGGAGTAATAACAGTTCCAGCTGCAGTTTCTGGGAGGTGACAGCAAATAACAGCACTTTTGCCAGCTGGTTGTGCAGACCTGCTCTCAGGCAACACTGAGTTTGCTTCTATGGGTGTTGCTTGAATAGAGCTATATCTGTGTTGATTCCTGGTGAAACTGTCTCAGCCACGACCAACTAGAACTTAAAAACATTGGAATTAATTAGGCGAAATGCCATTTCCTTTCCAGAAACATAATGAGGAAGGCTAGGCACTTCCAGGCAAATTTAGTGGAGCATTTCAGGTGCAAGATAAGATTTCTGGGATGGGTTGACATCTGTTGGGACATGTGGGAAAGGTAACAGTCCTTTCAGTGTTTAGGTGCCACTCTGGAATGGATGCCCACAGTCCCAGCTCCATCAGCAGTTCTTGTCTTTCTGCATCCTTAGCAGAGCTCCTGCCCACCACAAAACCTGATATCCTCACACAGATCTCATGTGATATTTTTAAACACATTTCACATTTCTCTTCCAAATTTAAAATCTAAGTAACTTACAAGGCTCAGCATTTTTTGTTCAGTGTATGTCTTGATTTGTGACAAGTGCTACAGGAGGAAGCAACACACTTGTGCTTCAAAATCTGTTCCTGTCCCTCAAGTAGAGCCTTTCTCCTAAACTGGAATTTGTAACCCCTTAGTCTTTAATGCAGAAAAAAACCTGTATATATTTGAAAGGAAACAGAAATCAAGTAAAAAAGAATAATCACATTCTCCTGACTTCAAGTAGGTTGACTTCAAGTTCTGCTGAAATTTCACCCAAGCATTAACACGCAACAAGCAAAATAAATGCATCTGTAATTGGAAAAGAATCTGCTTGATTAGGACCTCCTATATTTCTGTAGCAACACTGAACATTTCCTTGTCCAGTAAATCCATTAGAGCACCCCACTAAGATGGAAGAATCTTATGCAAGACTGGGTGAAAGTAGTTTTGAGCAAAAAAAGAGCAGTTTCTTGAGCAAAACACATAATGAAAGTGAAAAACTGAAATTAAAGGAAGCAGTCACTCAAGCATCAAAGGAACACAGTTCTGCTCCTGCTGTCACTGTGACTCTACTTCCTAAGCTCACATCTGCAGATCCCATCATTCATCTTTTTCCTAAAGCCCCAGATCCTGGAGTCATTTGATGACACAAGAGTCACATGTCAAATCAAATTTCACCCTCACAGGGAAGGAAAAAAGCTTGGAAAAACCCCAATTATTTTAAAAAATAAAAAATAAAGACTAGTTTATGAAATAAATTATTTTTGAGCCTCCCTAAAAAACATTGTCTCTCTCCTGCTGTGCTTGGTAGAGGCAAGTGAATGCCCAGAGCTGTTGTGCTCCAGCCTTTCAGCATCCAGACAGTCCTTGCTCGTTCCCGAAATCCTACCTGAGCTCTAGGATCTGCAGCACAGCTTTCCCTCTTCTTGCTCTGCACTGCATCATTCCACGAGGCTCCCTCCCTGCATTCCCTCCCCCGGCTCCGCACAGCTCCTCTGCACTGCAGCACTGCCAGAAACCAGCACTCCCAGCCCTTTTCCCTGCTTTGTCCTACCCTGGAGCCTTCCAGTCTGCACTGCTCCACTGCCCATCCCCTCAACCTCCCTTATCTCTGCTCCAAGGTTCAGCTTTTCCACCGCAGCATCACCAAATCCCCTGGCTCTGCCACCTCCCTTCCGTGCTCCGTGGCACAGCCCAGCCCTGGAACATCACAGCTCCCATTTTCTTCTCTGCTCTTCCCGTTCAACACAAGGCTGCAACACTGCTGGAGCATCCCACAGCATTTTGGTGACCATCTTTGATGCTCTTTAACCCACACCTATGGTGCTACAAGGATTTCCCTCCTGTCTCAACATACCCCTCATCCTTTAGGCAGATCCTACCCTCCAGTCCCACAAGCTTTACCCCTCCCTCCACCCCTTAAACACAGCTTTAAAATCTCTATATTTGTGCAGAAGTCCACATTCCCTGCTCAGGGACATCAGAGCACACTTGGCAAGTACAGACTGTTTAGAGAGTTGTCCTGGATTTACTAACAGGAGGTCATGCCTAACAAACTTGATTAATTTCTTTGATGAGGTGACAATGACAAGGGACTGGGCAAGGAAGTAAAGCATAATTCAATCAGACTTCAAGAGCCTTTTGATACAGTACCACATAAAAGGCTAATTTATAAGGTTAATATGGATGGTATTGATAGCAAAAAACTCATCCATGTAAACATCTTTCTTTTAATTACTCTGCAAAGAAAGTAGGAGGCAAAGCAATCAGTGGCTCATCCCAAGAACGGGAAAAGGATATTATCACAGGAACTTCAGATATTTGTGCTCTCATACCCACAGCTCTAGGATTTTTTTTCCAGCACCTTCTAAGATGATTTTTATAGAAGCCTCTCATTTTGGTGACCAAACAGGCTACACATGGTGAAGGGGCAAAGTCACATCCATATTGTATCTCTCTAGGACATCTGGCATCGTGTCTTTTATAGCTGCATTAATAATGGTTTAATAAAAGGCACCACGTGAGCAGAGCTGTTGGTGTTCCAAGCACAGAAGGCTGGGCAGATACACACAGGCTGTTAAACAAAACCAAGAACGAAGACAAAAATCAAGACTCAAAAATCAGAATACAGCCTTAGGGTTACCTAAGCAATCCTACCTCTCTGTAGCTCCCCAGAGACAGGGTGTGCTGCCATCAGCTGCCTTGCTCCATGGTTATCAGAGGGTGAGGGTCACCACAGCAGGGCAGTTTTCTTGCCTTCAACTGCAGCCTGTGTTCTTGGTCATTAAAAGATCATTAAGCAGAATGAAATCACCCTTCATTCTCAGTAACTATAGAAGAGGAAGATATTTTCCCTTTCCTGGTCCAGCAGGAGGTACAGACAGCTACGAAGGTGCTCCATGGAGCCCTGTACCACCACCCAGCTCCTCCACAAAACAGAGCCTTCAGCCTGGCCACTGCTCGCCTCTGCCAGCACAGCCAGTGCTTCCCTCTGTTTCCCCAGAAAAAGCACATCTGTTTTCAGTAAATGCTGTAAATTAGTTAATGTTTGTAAAGTGCTCTGATCGTGCGAAGTGCTACATAATTACCATGTATTATCAATATGATTTGGCTGGATTGTGCCACAGCCGCCTCCTCTCTTCATTTGCAGCTCGGAGAGAGTTTTCTTAGACATCAGCTCTTTCTGCCACCCATCTCAGAGCAGTCCTGACCTCCCTTGAATAGCCCCAGAAAGGAAATAAACCCCAGCCCTGAGGCACATCCCTGGGATCCTTCACCTCCCCTCACTTCAGGAAGCAGAATAAGAGATGCCTCCCAAGGAGGAGGAGCTGCTCTTTGGGAACGGCTTGTAGTCTACAATTTAATGACCCCCAGAACTTGTAACAGCTACTAAAAGTATCCTAAATATCAGTGAAAGCAGCAGCCTGTGCTAGTGATTGTCCCTGCTTTTTTCCTAGAAGTCCCTGGTCTGGCAGTCATTAATAGGAGTGACCTGTTCAGGCACTAACAAACCTCTGCTCATCTTAATGTATCCCCTAAAATGAACCAAATATGAGCAACCAAGACCTGCTTTTCCCAGCTCCCTGCTCCCTAACACCCTCTTCCAGCAAAGCCTAGATTTTTCAGGTCTCAACAAAACAAAGTGTATGTAAAAAGCTCCCTAATGCCAGGATAAAACCTGATAGAAAAGAAATTATTGTAAGAGAAATAAACTGTAAAATAGGCAGTCTGACTCTCCTTAAAAGATAAGAAAGAACTTGAAGAAAGTTTTAAAATTCATTGCTTATAGAAAATAGAACCCTGAAGAGAATAAATGCTAAAAAACACTAAAACAAAAAGACCAGGTGAAGAAACCAGCTACTCCCTGCCTCTCTAGAAAGTCTGCTGCCCATCCCACCTGGATTTAAAGGGCTGATGAGCAGAAGTGGTGCCAGCTGGGAAAACAATTATGCAGAAAACATCAACAATTTGCTGGTATTTTCTAGTTTTCTTCCTAACTCTTATGACAAATAATCTATCTTAAGGGCAATGTTCCTCACAGATCTGTCAAATTATTAAAGTGGAATGGTGGGAAAAATATTTGGCCTGTGACAAGATGTATTTAAAATTGCTGAAGTGAGAAAAAGAAAAAATATTACCAGAATATCTGTTCTTTATAAAAACAAAAACTATCAGACTATGAAAGAGGTGTGATTAGAAAGCCAGAAGTTTTCTGATGTACATAAAGCACTACACAAAGCATTAATTGTGCTGGCTGACCCTACCTTACATCAATGCTGTTTTACAAGTGTTACCTGAGAAGGAAATTTCCTCCCAAGTTCTGTATTTCTATGTGGTAGGAAGCTGTCCCAGATGTGGAGTCTCATGAACAGAGGGAGATAATCCTGTCCAGGTAAGCAGGGACACTGATCTAAGCCATCCCATGTTGCCTGGGAAAGCCAAGTTCAGGAGGAAATATCTGAACTAAACTGTTCAAAATCATGGAGAAGCAGATTTCCCATTCACAGTTTACTTGTAATGGATTTGTCTCATAAGAGTTTTCTATTTCAGAGGTTTTAACATTTGAACTTTCACCTTCTGAGAGCCTTCCCTCTGTGCTCTGATGGGATGGATGGGAAGACTGGATTGAAAATGCCAAAATGCACTAAATCAGACTGATAGCTGATTCTTCTGGTTAAATCTGTACCTAAGAACAGAGCAATATTTGAAGGTCCAGCAAAGGTAAATATATCAAATATTTCAGATAAATTCGAGAATATTCCAGTGTTTATGAAGCACATGTCATGCTATGGCCTGGGAGGTCTGTGCTGCTCTCTAGCTTTGCCAAATTCATCTGGGTAACCTGGAGCTTTCCAGTTTCTCTCCCTGTTTTTAGTGTGGCATCAATGGAGGGGTCTCGGTGCTCTCAAATCTTTCAGAGAGACAAGGAGTCTAAAATACTTCTGGCATGGGTGTGATTATAAAGCAGCAGAGGGGAAAATGGGTCTATGAAATAGTGGTCCAGATCATCTGCAAGTGCAAATGGGTTTGGCTCTGTTGAGATCAGTGGAACAACGTCAATTTACAGCTTCTGAGGCTCCTGCTCAGTCTGCAGACCTGGGCCAGAAATTGGGGCACAGGAGCTGCAACACCTGGATTGCAAATCCTGAAGGAATGGGTTTCAGAGGAAGTTCTTGCTTGTTATGGTGGAGGCAGAAGGAAAGCTATTTTCTTGAGTTTTATAAGGCTGGAGGGAGAAAGACTAGGAATAAGTGTCCATTTAAAAGGCAGGAGGACCAGGCAGAGGCAGATCTTTTGGAGGGGGTCTGCACCAGACCGCTCTTCTTGTCCCTTCCTTGTTGTCCAGAGTTGCCTGTAACTGCTGGTTGAGGCTTTTTCTCTCTCAAATACATTCCTTGCTTCTCATTTTACAAAGTGGGAGGGATTGCTTTAAGAAAAAAAAAAAAAAAGAGAGAAAACAAAAAGTCGCAGATTATAAATGCATCCTATTAGGGTTACTTTTCCTTTCCTTCCATACAAAAGCATTTCTGCTTCCAAGCTTGATAGACCTCCTGACCCTGCTGATGTGGGTGGATGGCTCTGCATGTTCTGAATCATTTGCTTCCCTTTCAAGTGTTACTTTCTCCTTATTTCAATTACCCTTCCTTTATAATTACACGGGCTGCTCCAGCGAGCAGGAGTTCTGGGGAGTTGGCAGCCTGTCTAACAACAGGGCAGGCTGCCTGTGGAATCTACATCCTTATCTTGCTCGGGCAGTGGGGAAGTGGATGTTTAATAGCACAGGAGAAATTGTTGTAGGATATTCAGGCTCCAGCACTTCGTAGAGGGTTCACTGCCCAGCCTTTCACCATGCTGAACTGTGTGTAATTGCTCTGCCTGTCCCTGGCACAGTTATAAACCAGATGTACAAGGATCACTTCCCTTCATTCCCGCTGAGTGATTGCCTCTGGGACAGCAGGAGGCGATGGAGCTTGATCCCACACCTATTTGAGCTCCATGGGAGTCTTTTAAGGAAACTTCAAAGGGATCAATTTAGGCCCCAAAAGGTGCAACCAGCTCTGATGTGAGTAGGGCAGGAAGGGAAGGTGGGGGACAGAAGTGATGGTCTGGTTGGGCTGCTGTGGAGGACATGTAGGGGGGAGAACTGCTGTGGGGCCAGGGATGAATCTGCTTCAAATTCAGTTTTGTTCTATGTTGTTTCTAGAAAAAAACCAAACAAATACCTAAAAAAAACGCCCAACAACCAAAAACCCCCACAGAACAAAACAAAACACCTCCCCCCCGCAAAAAAACCTCATAACCAAAACCATACAAACAAAACCCCATNGGCAAAGCAAAAAACCCAAAAAACCCACCAAACAAAAATCCCAACACCTTGACTTTTTAAATTCTGATTTTCATCTCATTCACTACTGAAATTAAATGGTAGGTTTCATAGAGGAATTTTTGCAAAGTGGCACATTTTTGTTAAATATCAAGCTTTATTTAAAAGAGAGACGGAGGTTCAGCTTCTGTGTTACAAGTCAAGTTTCCAGAAAAGCTCTGCCCTGTCTATTCTAAGAAAATGCTTTATTAGGTAGTTTTCCAAAAGTTAATATTATTTCTGAGGCTTCTTCCTGACTTCTATCCCTGTAAAAGCTCCTTTCATTGGATATCCCATCCATACACTCTGCTAATAATGTGATGCCTATTATTAACACATGGGGATATTGGAAAAGTATCTATTCAAAAGGTCCTAAAACCCATCCCCAAATAAAGAGGAACAGTTCAGAAATGGCCCAACTGACTGGTGTTGATTGTAGAGAATGAGATTTTTTTTTTTAGCCAATTAATTGCACATTTCAAATTTAATTTTATACTGAAATTCTAGGAGGCAACAGCCTGGAGAGAGCGTGTCAAAAGCGTTCCCTAGCAGCAGTTCAGGGTTCTGCAGAAGGGGCTCTGTGTGCTTGGCACAGGCACCTGTTGGTTATTCACAAGCACAACATCATCTCTTGCATTATTTTAGCTCTCTACAAAAGACATGAAGCTGCTGGGCTTGAGTGGCCGGGCAGTACCACAGGATTAGAAATACAGGACTATTTTTTCTCTTGATTCACTAAGGGATTTAAGGGTGTATCAAATAACTTGTGAGACTTTGAGTTGTACCAAAAGTGATTTTTTGTTTTGTTTTGGTTTTTGGTTTTGGGGTGTTTTTTTTGTTTGTTTGTTTGTTTGTTTGTTTGTTTGTTTGTTACCTATGTGCACTACTTTCTGCTCAGTTCTGCTCTCCCTGTGCTCAGGCAGCAGATAAAGCAGAGCCACAGAGGCTGGCAAGCTAAAATTGTGGGAGGAAGGATAGGAGACAAAAGGAGCAGGGCAAGTGAGAAACAAAACAGAACAGCCAGATAAGTTTGGGTCCTTTTTTCTTTTTTTCCGACACTTGAAGATTTCTACATAAAATTAGGAGTGGTGAGGAAGATTGTTCCACTCTGGAGTGGGTAAGACGCATTTTTATATGACTTTTATTGGAGCTGCCTTAAGAATAAAAGAACAGCACCATCTCAGACATCTGACCACAGCAAATCAAGGGAACAAGGGAAGCCACAGCTTCCTCACCCCAGAGGAAATGCCAGAATGTGTTGGGTCCTTGGTGGCATGTGACCAAGTACTGTTATTTAGGGACTATTTTTGTATTTCTGTATATATATTTTTATTTTTGGGTGCAGCAACAGAGGCGAGGGACTGCTTAAAATTTCCTTTGACCTTTCAAAGTATTCCTGGGAGCCAAAGGTGTTCACAGGAGAGAAACATTAAATTACAGCCATCGCTCAGACTCCTGAAAGGGTCTGGCAGCTGCAGGAAGCAAAGGCAAATAATACTCAGGACTCCCAGAAACGGCCATGGGTCTTCAGACCTTTCTGAAAGCTGAAATACTTCCTTTAATTCAGTATAAACAGATTAGGTCCAAGCAAGCCCAGCACCATGGGCAAACCTGTAAGGAAAAGGAAGACTGATTTACGTTCAGTTGTTTGCCTCTTTCAATACCTGAAGGTTCATGCACTGACAGAGTTATGCAAAGGGGTCAAATGGTAGATCAGATGAGGGAAAATAGCCTCATATTTCTCTTATAAAGAGAAACTTCAGGTTGTGGCTGGAGTGAAATCTCCTGTAGCACAGGGTCTGTAAAGAATAGACTTCAGCTCTCCATGGATGCGATGGGAAGGGAAGGTGATTTCCATGATTATCTGAAAGCAGAGGAGCTCTTTGCACTTGACATTCACTGAGGGAGGGTAGGAGAGGGCTCTTGCCGGGGAAAGGGTCCATAGTCTGAGGTCTGCAACATTTTGGCTTGTTTAAGGATTTTGGAAAAACCCAACTTGTGAGTGACTGGGACAAAGGCTGAGCAGCTCTGTGTCTGCCATGGAGAAACTGCTGGTGTCAAACCACAGCTCTTCTTCTCACCTGTGGCCAGGCAGAGGGTTGACCCTACAAGCACAAAATTATGAAACAATTTAGAGTTGTCTCTGTAACTCAGTTTCTCTCAAAGACTACTGCCACACAGGGTTTCAATTTTTCAGAGCAGTCCTACCTTGCCCTGACTCAGTCCCACCCTGAGGATTTTCCAGTTTCACCTAACTCTGAGAAACAGCAAATGGGCTGCGGGCTTGATGTCGTTGCTCTTTCTGAGCCTTCCCTCATTCCCACTACTCTGTTCTGCCCTCCCTTGCCTTCTCAGCCTCCTGCTTTAGCTTTCTGAGGGTTTCACAGTTGTCAGTCTTCAAAATCCAAGATAGGATTGAACTAAAACCTTGAGCTAACAGTGGAGTGCCAGACTGGCATATATTTCTCTCCCAATTAGCAAGGATAAAAAGCTAAGGGAGAATATTCAGTGTGTCTGTATGGCTGGAATTTACACCAGGAAATCTCCGTGCAGGTACTCACCCCACGAATTGCCTTGGCTTTACCTCACCTTTGCTCAAACAGCAGAAACTCATGAAATGCAAAGTCAGAGAGCTTTGAATGCTAAGCCACACGGAATATTTGTTCTTCAACCAGGCAAAACTGTTATATAATCAGGGTTCGGATGCAGGTGTTTGCTGATTATACTCTCTTTGCTGTGCACACTGTTCTCTGTTCCTAGGGCAGGCAGATCAGAAAGTTTGCTGGCTGAGCAACTCAGAGAGTGCTAAAACACATCAGAATTAGGAGACATTTTGCTTTTCTAAAATCCTCCCAACTTCCTCTATAGTGTAGTGTCACCAGCAAAAACAAAACAGACAGATGAAGAACATTATCATCACTACAAAATTCTTTTCTGGAAGAAAGAATGTCCCCTGCATGTGCACACACTTGCACCTATTTGTAGATCATCTGCTGTGTGTTTTTGGGCTTCTACTCACTGCTTTGCCCTTCTTCCCCAAGTTTGTGTTTTCCAGTACGATAAGAACCACCAAATATACCTTCTGCACCTGGAACATGCAGATTCAGAGATACAGAAAAATAACCCTGAGAGCTGCCAAAAGATTGGTTTTTTTTACTTTTGGAAGGCTTTGCCCTGGCAAATCAGTTCACTGTGTACCAAAGATAATTAGGGCATCTTATTTAAAACTTATGATCTAATTAGTGGCTTTAATGGTAGTTAATTACACAGAGAGCAACAAAGCAGTATATTTCCTACCAGGCTTCTTCTAAGTTAAGGTGCAGGTACTTATCTAGAGCCATAAAGGAGAGTGGCTACCACACTTAACATCTAATTATACAAAATTGTCCACAGTAATTATGAGCAATGTGATTTTATTTATCTGGCTTAATGACTGGGGCTATGCACAGTCTCTGACCTGGCACGGTGATAGGGAGGACAGAGAGAGGGAAAAGTGCCATCCCCCGCATGAACACTGTGGTAGAACTGCAGCCTCCTCATCCTGAGCAAAAAGACAGGGCCTGGGCACAGCCCAGCAGTATTCCTGAAGGTTTGGGGACCCTCTGATCCCAGGGATTCACAGGAGCCATGGATACACGGTATGGACAAGGGAGTGCTTTTGCTGAGCCCCATGAGATTCTCAAGATTGGCTTTCCGTCACTACAAGGAGCCCACTGTTACTAGCAGGGATAAAAAGGACAGTTCATCCTTTTATTCAGCAGAAGGGACATTCTATTCCCACCATCCACATCTTACATCTTTCCCAGGTTTCACTGCTAAATACTCTCTAGAAAATTTCAGGGCACCTCCAAATACTCAATGTCTGGTATAAAACTACTTTTCACTCTCAGAGGGAAGCGGAGCAAATGTTTTGGCTGACTTTAGACTATTCTTGCTCACTTTTAACCTGTGTGTGCATGGACATAACCCAGGTACAGCTTAACCCTTCCCAGTGACTGTCATGAAAGAAATCTGCTCTGTATTTGAACAATCTCCATTATTTACAAATCCCAACATAATGAGTAACCATAGTGTGTTAATGCTTGAATCCATAAATACAGGAATAAGTTATGAGAAGTGTGAGTGAAATGTGGTTCTTTGGGTTTGTCCTTTTACCCCATTGGACCCGGTGGAAATATGTTAGAGAGAGATGTGTTAGTGCTATCCAAAAATCCAGCCAGCCTGTTACACTTCTTGAGGCCATAAAAGTAATGAGTGCTTAAACAGGAGGCTGAGAGATTCTTCAGTTTATATCAGTATCTTCTGTTGCCCAGTCTCTGTCCTCTCATTAATTAATTACCCCTAATGAAAGGGGTACCTTTGAGTTGTGAAGTTTAAAGTGATAGATATGATTACATGCCAGAAAGACAGCTGGCCCTGTGCCCACACCCTTGAAAAACAGCATTTTCAAATACTTTCACTTCATAAAATTGCAAGCAGCCACATGTACAGCACTGTTTCTCAACTTATCCCCTCAGGACATTTCCATGTTATAGCAGATCACTTGTTCAGTGGCTCACTAAGATTTTGAATTAGTAGTAAATATATTTTGACGTTATTTTTCTCCTGATAATTGCTCTATTTATAGAGAAGTCACTGATTGTTATGCTAATTTCTTCCATTTGAAAATTAGATTGGATCCATCAGAAATAATGTGTGGTATATCCCATTTAAAAAAAGAAAAAAGGCAAAAAAGGAAGCTGTCTCCTTTAAGAATGGGTTTGCTCTTGTTCCTTTTTTAATGAAAGCTAGAAAAAAATACTCATTGGTGAAAAAAGCCATGATAACTTTCACTGACAAATTAGGTCATTCTCCTTCTCTAGATATCAGTTCTCTGTATTTTATGCCTTTGTTTTCCATAAAGTATTTGAGCATCAGCTTAGAGAGGAACAGCCTGTCATAGTGAGATGTTTTATAGTCCTCACATAACACATCAAAATATCTGTGGCCAGATTAAAAAATAGCCTGACTTTTCAGCATTCAGGGCCAGAGTTCAGAGCTGGACAAGGACAAGATGTTTTTAAATCCTTTTCAGAAATCCAACCACTAGTCTACTTTATTTCCTTTGCTCTCTCCCTGAGCTCACAGCACAGGACCATTTTGAGATGCCTGAGCAAGGAGTTGTCGATGTACAGAGCACATCCACGGTGCTCTGCTCTCCTTTGCCATCACCTGAGCACACCCCACACTGAGGACATCCCTGCCCCATGGCACTGAGTCACCGACAGCTTGGTGGCTGCTGGCAGGGAGGTCTGGCTGTTGGTGACAGCCTGGTGGCGCCAGCTTGTATTTCTATTGACACAGCAGCTAGGCCAGCCATAAAACTGGGTGGGTTTTGTGCTGAGAGCCATCAAGTGGCCCCTGGGTTGAAGAGGGATGGAGGGATCCTGATGTCACCAGGGCTGCTCACCGCCAGGATCACAGGGAGGTGGCTCAGGTTGTCACCGCAGGTTTCATGGTTCAGCACCACAGAGCAATTAACAGCAAGCAGTGAGCATTCCAAACCTTTGCTAAAATTGGGCTGTTTATCAGTGTGTCAGCCTGGTGGCAGATTCAAGAAATCTAAATTTACCAGGCGACTGCTTCCCCCATTCCTGGCTGCAGCCAGTGGATCTGCAGGACACGCTGTCCCAGCTGGGCATCTGGACCAAGCTGGGGAGGAGAACTGGATGAATGGGAGCAGCTCCAGAGTTCAGGGCAGGGGAGGCTTTTTTACACCACAGCTGCTTAATGACTTTTTCAATTGATTTCAGCAGTGTTGCTTTTCAATTATTGATTCCATCCCAGCCACTGGGCAGAAAAATGGGCTGAGGAAAATTATAGACGGGAAAGAGGGGTAAAAAAAATGCTCAAAAACTCAACAGCTTCCGCAACGCAGTGACATTTGTCCAGATATTTTGTGCTGAATTGGGAAAAAAGAGAGAAATGGCAATTCCTCCCATCTCTCAGCCTGTGTTGGGAGGAGAGTGTGCACGTACTTCCTTGCTTTCAAGCCCCAGTTCATCCATGCTCATTGACCTGCTCCTTGGTTTGGAACCAGCTGCAGAAAGCAGCTGTCATCCCCTGTTACTCTGCCAGCCCTATTCTTAAGGCAGCCATCAAATCCTGGCACTGACTGAAAGTAATTCAATTAGCTATGACTGTTAAACAGAAACCAAGGGTCAATTGCAATCTCTTTTTTCCTCCTCCCGACCACCTCCTCTCTACTTTCATCTTGAATCTGGAGATGCAATTGTCCATCCCCATTTTGGAAGTTTTTTGTGGGGTGAGGATGGGCTTACCCAGGAGACTCTTACTACAGTGAGGAAAACAGGAGAAAAGGGGAATACACAGCAGGGATTGGGGTGTATCTTTCCTCAGTCCTGCTCAGCTCTTGTGCTGCCTCCTTAAGATGGAATGAGCTTGGGAAGTGGTGTCTTGTTGGATGCCTTGTGATGTGCTTTGGCTAAACTGGACAGTAAAGATGAAATCTCCCTCAGCTTTGCTGCTCCCAACCACAGCAGCCACTTCAGGCTTTTGTCAGACCCTTGGGCTCATTCCCAGCACAGCCAGAGGAAGGAGGGAAGGTGAGAGGAAGAGGAGGAAGATGAGGATGTAGAAGCAAGAGCTGAGCCATGGCACAGCTGCATTCATAGCCCCTCTTTGCAGGCAGCCTCCACAGCTCCTCTCTGGTATGCAAACAGTGGAAAAACTAACAGTCAAACTGATAATATTGATAAATATTTAATAGTTAACTGGTTTCACGTCTCCCTTGTTGCTACAGATAGAATGTCTAACACTGGTGACATCTGGCACACACCGAGCTGGAAGGGAGCACGCACAACCTCGCCTGGAGCACGGGGAGCAAACACCAAGGCATAGTGGGGGGACAGTCCCTTGGAGCCTGATGCCACCACCTCAGCCACCTCCAGCCCCCTGCAGAGCCTGGTTGGTGGCTGCATAGAAGCAGCTGCTTCCAGTACAGACCCATCTGCTTTAACTCAGAGAGGCCTCACATGAGCTCCAGTAAATCACCCTCAGGTGATGGGTGCCCTCATCCCTCTGCGAGTGAATTCATTAAGAGCCATCTGCACACAGGTAAATCAGGTGCACTGTAGCCAGGATTGGTGGCTTTGGGGTCACTGTGGGCCTTCATTCTCTAGAAGTGCAGGGAATATTTTGCTCAGTGGGTTTATCAGAGGACTGAAGATGGATTTCTGCCCTGGTGGGTTCTTCTGGACTAGTTCCAGGCTGCAGCAAGTCTTAGGGAGATTAAATGAGACTTGTGGTGATATTGTTGACCTCAGAATCCTCTCAGCCAGCCAGGTGGTTATAGAAGAGCAAATGCAAGCTGTGCTTTTAAAGGATTGCTGGCAATTAAGTGAGCTGGACGTTTCCTCCTAGTAGCTGGTAAAAAATCATCCATCTTTCCCCAGCAGATGAATACTTAAAATATTGTGGGAGTTTTTCAGTTTTCCATGCACTGATTCATTGTAATCAGTACAAAACTCAGGGTGCCCTGAGAAAGAAGAACGTGGTTTACACATTTTTGTAGACAATTTTAACTCTGAGACTGTGCAGCACAAGGCCTTGATATCGTTCTCACTTCATGGACAACCTGTAAGAAGGACTTTGCTGGGCTCTGGAAATGGCTGGCAGTAATGGATCTCCGTATGGAAGAATTAATGACCTTGAATAAGAGATACATCAATGTGACAAAAGGAGGTGTTGGGGTTTTTAGGAGGTTTTCTTTTTGTGTGTGTGTGTGTTCTTTTCTTTTGCTCTCAGAGGAATTTTTCCCCATGTTAAGGCACATGGCTGGGTACTTAAGAGAAACAAAGAACCTAGCTAGCCTCAAGGGAGGGGCCCAATTGTCCCTTTTTGTGTTGGGGGTGTCTTCTNGTGGGAGGGGGACTCCTGCTTTCCTTAGTAGACACCTGTCCAAACCAGGACAGGAGGAAAATCCAGCTCCACACTCACTGCTTTGCATGACCTAAGTCTTTGTGCAGCAGATGAGAAATGCCAAGGTAGTGGCCTGGCAATACATCCCCCATTTCAGCACTGGAGCAATCAGTCCTGCTCTGGACAGGGTAGCCCAGGGATTTAGATCCCTGTTTCAGCAGCCTAAAGACAGTCCTGAGTAGAAACTGGTCTTAAAAGAAATAACTTTCCTATATTCTTTCAGCAGAAATATGAATTTCTTTCACTTTTTTTCCTTTCAACCTGTGCCTCTAAACACTCAGCTACACTCAGAGCTGTGCATGCCTTCCTCCTCCCCCTGACCCTGTCCAATCCTTGTCTCATTCACATTGCAAGGAACAGGTCATTAATGTTTTACAGTGACTCTTTTCCCTCTCCATTGCTATGTCGTTGTGTGCTGCAGCAGTAGAGGGGAGGAGAGATCTGGCAGGCAGGAATGGTGCAGCAACAGTGATTTATTAAATTATTTAACAACTCTTTTATAGACTTTTTACTTCATAGCCTAATTGGTCAAGAAATCAGCCACCCCACCTGGGGTGATTGGCTAAACCCTAAGACATCCACTGTGAAAATATTTTACTACTATATGGTAAACAATTCACAGGTGTTCTTAGTTTACAATAATACTACTGATAGCTTCTGTGAGAGAGAAAAGTTTCACATGGGACGAGAGAAGCAAGAAAAGTTCTTGCAAGCAGCATTTCTGTATCCACATTGCTGCATGCAATTTTTTTCTTTTGTTGAAACTTTGCCACCCAGTTTTACAGGCTACACAATGTGGAAGTTGGCAGAAAACCAGGCTCAGCTGGAATTCAGGACTGACTTTTTGTGTGAATTTAAGAGGTGCCAGCATTGGGGTAGTGTATCATGCTCCCATACAGCCTGACACAAACAGGGTAAGTTTCAGTGGCAGTTGAGGACTCACTCGAATATTGTCTAAAGTCCTCAACAAGAAGAAAAAGAAAAGAAAAGGAAGACTGATGGTTTTAACTTCAATGGGAAATAGTCTTCTGTCAATATTTCAACAGGTTGCTCAGCAGACACACTGAAGACTTGCATTGCTCCAGAAAGGCAGCACATTCCCTGCTAAGGAGCTAATTAACTCCCTGGGGTCAAGGCAGTAACCACAGGGAGGTGCAAGGCAGATGCTGTAGCCATAAAATAGTATAAAGCAGTAAAACCTAAAAAATCTGGAACTTATATATGAAATTATGACTAATACTGTATTTTCTGAAAGAGAAGGGAGCAGGGATTTGGGATTGGCCTACAAATGGTATCAGCAGTGTCTCTCAGTGAAACTTTGTTCATTGAGCATTTTAGGAGTGCAAGACTGAATAGTAACTCCCGGGTCAGCAAATAAATCTCGTGTTCCAGCCTGTCTGTGATCATCTCTGTATCTAGCTCTGTTAGTCCCAACAAAGCACCACTGACCATCTCAGTTCTCAGGTGGTGTTCCTGCTCTGAGCAGATAACCAAATATTTTAGAATTAGAAGTCTGTCAAATATTAAGGCATAATTAAAAGGACAGAAAGAGGTGAAAAACCTTTTGCTCATGAAACTTTGCAAGAGCAGTCACTGAAGAGCTTGTAAAAGTACTTTCTTCACATCTACTTGAAACAAAGGCCAAAACTATCACTCTGAGTGTTCACAGTGTAGTAGTAAAACAGGTCAGAAATGCAACTGAAACAAATATGCCTGAATAAAAGAAAGCCCAGCAAACATCTCAGGTACGGGAACTGCACAAACACAGCAAATAACATAAAGCTTCCCCTCAGGAGAAGAACAATATGCAGAAATCTTGATGCTTTTGTTCATGTAGTGCAGGGCCTAGCAGAGAATGGGAATGGCTTTGTCCTGCTCTTAAACACCTTTAAATTCCTGAGGGAATCAGGTTCTGTGGCTGTGTATGCACCTGGAAGGGACAGGGGGGAGGCAGTGGGAACGTTTGTCTTGTAAGAGTTGGAGCAGCCTCATGGCAGCTCTGGATTGGTCTGTGATAAGAATTTCACTAGGAAGCCAGGAATTACTGAGGTGTGCTTTGTGATAGGTGGAGCTGTGGTGTCACCATTCATTAAAAAACAAGGAAATCCCACATTATTTCAAGGGAATGACTTTTCATGAGTGCCTGGCATGTGTTCTCAACACTACTCCAGTCTCCAAAGGCCACATCCCAGGTGTGGTCCCAGTGGCCATCTCCCACAATGGTCAAACCAGCCTCCTGTCCACAAAAATGTGGGTGTGGGTATAAAATGAGCCCACAGCTGTGGGAGCAACAGGCTTTTGTGTCTGAGAACTCAGTAAAATACCCCTTGTCTGAGTATTCTGGATTGCTTATTTAGTTCTGAAAGAGGCATCATCTGCCCTTCACAGAATGATAGAGTGGTTTGGACTGGAAGGGGCCTTAAAAATTATCTCATCCCACAGCCATGGGCAGGGACACCCTCCACTATCCCAGGCTGCTCCAAGACCTGTCCAGACTGGCCTTGGACACTTCTAGGGATCCAGGGGCAGCCACAACTACTCTGGCCAGCACCTCACCACCTTACATGGAAGAATTTCTGCCTAATATCCAATCTAAATTTATTCCCTCTCAGTCTGAAGCCATTTCCTCTTGTCCTTCCTGTACTACATCCTCACTGCTGGTCCTGTGCAAAGGGGTTTGAAGGCTAAACCATCACAATGATCTTTGTAAGCACCTTGCAGTTCTATGTCACATGAAGATATTAAAAAATAATACTCCAAACTGGATTTTTTTCCTCCTTTTGTCCTCCTGTGAATGGCACCAGGAGCTGCTGGCCCTGCCTGGGAGGAGCAGAGTGGCAGAGGTTCTCCCTCTGAATCCTTGTTCCTGTCTCCCTTGGTGCTCACCGCCTTTCACTTACTGAATTAGAATAAATTGGAACTTTCATAAAGGGGGATATAAATCATTATCTCAAGTTAGCAGATGCAGGCTCACCAGGCTAGAGCTCTGTTAATAACTCCTTCAGATTAAGGCTGGTTGGTACAATTTGAAACTTGTTTCTCTCAGCTTGATCAGTCTCATTGTAACTGTGGCAATTATCCCATTTCACTTTCAATAGCTCAGCACAGAGGAATTGCTGCCTCCAACCCATCCCTCTGTAATGAATTCAGTGTGATATGTTCAGTCCCGTGGACAAATATACCCCTAACTCCCCCCTACTCTGAAATAAGCATTAAAAAAATAAATCCTGTGTCCAAATGACACATAGGAATGTGTCTTTTAGGGAGTGGGATGCTGAGTGTCTGTGTAAACGTTATGGAGGTATTTGGCCACAAAAAGCTTCTCTTCATTCTTACAGCATCATTTGCACTTTTTGGCAGTCTTCCTGCCTGGGAAATTAGATTAAAAAACAGTGGTTTATCCAAGCATTGAAGCTGCTTGAATAGATTCTGATGAATGTGTTATATGCTGAATTTGTGGAGTTTTGTTAAATAACTCATCTGGTGATATTTTTCTTTTTTTTTTTCTCCAGGAGTCATTAATAAATGATTTAATGAGTGAGCACAGAATTCTCATAATAATATATGTGACAAGTATTTGTTTTCACTCCTTTATTTGACTGCAACAGCAAGGCTGGGTCTCAGTACAAAAAACTCATAAGAACACACTTAACTTTGACAATAGCTCCACACTAATTTCTTTTTAGAAAGACACTTGAACAAGTGTTTGCTTTAAGTCCACCTTTAGATCTTACCTGAGATACCTCACTGGACCACGGGCTTTAGCAGTAAGGTAGACCTTTTGCTTAAATCATTGCCATGATGGTTTTCTTGCAGTTACCAGTTCTGCTGTTGGCTCTTTATAACCTTTCCATGGATATTAGAAGCACAAACTGCAAATGATTTCCATGTTTCCTGGGATCAGGAGCTGCACAAGTGTCTCTGAATCATCCCCAGCTCACAAGCTCTGAAAGTATTCTCTTTCCTTCCAACAATTGTTCGATCTTTCTACTTGTAAATTTTTTAAGCCAAGACTGTTACTCACTTCTTGTTCACACAGGACCTCATTCCATGTTTTAGGAAGCCAATAAAATGCTAGAAATTAAAATTCATGGACTGATTTGTCTCTCACTTCCAGCACCAAAGCTGTGCGTCACTGATGCCCACAGAAATGTGCCAGTGAAAGCAACAGTGTGATCCCACCCAGCTTTAATTCCTAACCATGGAAATACGCTTTCCCATTTTGAATTCAGATCCCGTGCACATCTGTTCCTGGAAATTGTTTGAGGGTGCAGCCTAAATAAATTCTGGTGTCCCAAAGTTTTGGAGGAGCATCCAATCCCTTCTCCATACTCTTGCCAGCTGCCTCCTGCACAGCTTGGAGTGCTCAGCCTCTTGCAGGGGCTTGGACAGCTCTGAATTACACTGCTTCCAATATGTTTCTACTAAAAATAACAGTAATAATTAATGCTCTTAATTTTACTGCTGCCATCTGCCTTGGTGCCAGCCACAATGGTTTTTCCCCTCTGTATTCCTCAAAGCAGGAAGGAGGAGGAAAGCAAGGACAGAGGCAGCTGCTTGAGCTTTTCCCAGCACCTCTGTTTCAGCTGGCAGGGATTCTCCTGATGGTGACAGAGAGAAGAGGGGGTTGTCTGGTCTTCCAGAGACAGCAAGAGGCACTGAACATCCTCAGAGCAAAGGTAACAGAGATCAGAGATAAGGAAGGAAGGAAGGAAGGAAGGAAGGAAGGTAGGAAGG
>VYZQ01067971.1:24404-56413 GCA_013400655.1 Mystacornis crossleyi | reverse complement strand
CCATGAAAATTTAGACCTGAGCCCAGAGAGAAATCCATGTGTGGTGTTTTAGATGTGTGCAGGTACTCAAAGGCACAAGAGGAGCTGGGTGGCCCTGTTCTCCCAGTTTTGGGGCACTTACACAACTCCATTAGTTCTTCATTTTCTGGACAATGGTGCTAGCCCAGTTTTTTTTAGTTGGAACATTAAAGTCCCTGTGCCCTGCTTTCATATTCAGAATGAATAATGACCACACATCCTTAGGGGACTCAGGGCTGTGGGGACAAGGACTCTCAGAATGATCATGAAGGGATCCATGGAACTAACTCAGTACTGGCGACTGTCTCCTCAGAAATGTCTGTTAAATTTCTTCATACTGTTCCTACTCAATCCCAAACCATCTGCTGCTCCTTTGAACAGGGAGAGGTGATGTACAGAAAGAGAGGATTATTGCAATGTGCCCCTTCTTAGCTGATCTCACCCTCCCTCAGTAGCCAGCACGTGGTCCCAGAGGGAAAGGTTTCAGCTCATTTTAATCCAAAGGAAAGGGCTTGAGTGCACCTAAAGAGGGTTTCATTGTCGTTTGTTTTACTCAATTAAAAACCTGCAGACACAGATTAGCTCCCTGCTGCTCAGTGTAGGAATTCTTTTAACACTGTGGTGATTTACGATCTACCAGGCAGCATTTAACCAATGTCATCCAGAACCCAGAGATGCTGAACACGGGGCTGGTCATTCGTGCTAATGAAAAATGGATTGGAAGCGACAGCCACTTGCGTGGCTGCGTTTTGATAATGGATGACAGAGTGGGGCTGGAGCCGAGGGAGGCTGTGTAATTAATATTACAGTAGGATCAAGTATGTAAGAGAGAGCTTGACTTGGAATTAAAATCAATACAACAGCTGTTGGGACGTGTCACTCCTGGTCCCTGGACCCTGAGACATTCTGCCAGACAGAGGAAGGGATGATGGGAAGGTGATGACACACAGTGAATATCCATCTTGTGTTCACTTCAGGCAAGAAATTATGCTTAGTGGAATGTGTTGGCAGCTTGGGGATGTTTTATTGGCTTTTTCTTAGGGTTTTCTTTTTCTTTTTTTTTCTCTTTTCAGTCAGTGAATGAACAGGAGAGTCTATGGGCCACCTCTCTCTGCTGCTATTGCTGATTTTCTTTTCAAATACTATTTTACACCAACCAATTACTGTGGTGTTGTATTGAGGGAGGTTTTTGGGTTTCCTTTATTTTCCAGTCTTCCTGCAAGTCAGAAAAAATCAAGTCTAGTGTCTATGATGGTCGTGGCTCTTATGAAAATAGAACACAGCTCCATGTTTCTGACAAAGACCATTGTTCTCTTGCAGCAGCAGGGACAACTCATTCTATTTTCAGCCTCCCTCTTCTGCTCCCTTCCTTCCTCATCCACTCCAATGGCCAAGATCACATCCAGAGTTGCTGTTCTTGTTCTAACAGAAGTTTACTTTGAGGCATCACAATGTGAAGAAGTGAAAAGATCAAGTGTTAGGATAGCAGAGAAATCATTTGTGTATTTCTAGCAAATTCTTCTAAAGAAAAAAAAATTGTAAATTGAAAATTCAACTTTTTAACCACAACCATGAACAAAAAAAATCTGCATTGGGTAGGGACATAGGTTATGGATGATCAAGATAGATGATGCTTTGCATTCCACACCAATGGTGACCTTTGTCCCAGCTTGGGGTTTTTGGGCTATAAACTGGAATTTCCAAACAGAAAGTATACATCTGTTTTTGTTTAGAAATGCCAGTGGGAATAATATGACAATCATGGAGATTTTTCTGCACTTTCTTAAATTTGGTTATATTTAAACGTGTTTATTTAGGAAGCTGGGCTAGTTTTACAAATGGTTTTAACTCCAGCAAAACAAAATCAAGCCCATGGATCATAGAAACAGTCCAAAACATCTTTAGACAAAGTCTTTTTGGGCATGTACAGTAGAGCTGCAATCTGTAAGCATTATGGTTGGCCACTGTAGCAACCAAATACCACAGCAGCCAGAAAACAAGCAGCAATCTCTATCAGATGAAGGGAAATCCATTATCTCTATGCGTTGCCCTGAGGCTGGAGTTCAAAGCTCAAGCCAGTCTCAGAACAAAAATTGACTCAGAAATGATGCCCAAATTCCTGTCAGCCTCCACAAGTGTGACAGAAGTGCTTGTTAACATCCAGCCCCGAGATCAAGGGTGTGATTGCACCCCTGCAGCTCGGGGGGCCTGAATCGGGGCCTGAATCAACACCTCCTCCAAAGGCCAGCAAAGCCAGTAAAAAAAGGCCCTGACTGATTTCATTAAGTTTTGGAGCTCCTCTTAATGAAAAGCCCATCTGCTACTCAATTCACAGGCTTCTGAATCTCTCACCTTCTCTTCATCTACTGCCTGCCAAACAAAATCATGGCTCTCCTGACACCAGGGAACTTTTCAGCTTATTTTGGACCTGAGTTCCTATAGTGGGGTTCATTTGGAGTGGGTTCATTTGTAGGTTTCTTGCTGTACAAAGAATTCTGGACAAGTGTACTCAGTTTGGTTATTTCTCCCTACAGAATAAACCTTTAGCCACAGATATGTGAGTGGGTTAATTCAACGAGTCAAGATGTCCCGCTTTATTTTAATGTGCGAATGATCTCTAAGGGAGTTCAAACTTTATCCCAAGTTGCCATCTGTGCATTTTACCAGTCCTAAAAGCCCCAGAAACACCAGCTCTGACGTGCTGGAACTGCACCTCCCAGGAAGGCTGGCTCAGAGGGGGAATCAGCTGGGGATGCTCCTCTGTGGCACTGCAGGCAAGAGCAGGAGCCATGAAACCTGTGAGTGTGAAGGGTGCAGCACATCACTTACAGACCTGAGCCATATGTGCATTTTTATTCAGAGCCAAGACTTCTATGGGTTTAGGTCAATTATTGCTCTTCTAACTTTCCTTTTATGAAATATCTTCATTTGCAGTACGTGCAGACACTGCTATGCCTAAGATGCCTGAACAACTGGCCTGATCATCAGAGCAAAGCTCCCGGCTCCTCAGCCCTGGAAAATGTGGGAATGACATCTGTTCATCTAAACAGTTGCCCTGGTGCTACACCAGCTCCATCAGGTTGGTTTAGAACCATGAAGAAAGAAGGAGCATGAGCACAGATCTCTGCTGCCTGTTCACCTCCTAAAGCTGACATTTGTGCCGTCTTTAAGCACTGGTGACAAGATTTTGTCTGAATTCTTGGCTGGATTTGAGAGCTCTGTGAGCGAGAAATGCAGTTGCTCCGTTCAGTTTTATATGGGCAAGTAAGTGCATGCATGGCCTCACACAAAATTCAGATACTTAACCTCTGAATGAAGGAAAGAAAAGCAGTAGAGTCCTTATGAGACACTCCTGACTGTACAGCAGCATAACTTGAATGGTTACTGAAATAACAATTTATTTTGGAGGGTTTGTATACAAACAAAAGGAATCTGTGCTTAGAAAAAATTATTTCCTTTCATGGGTTAAGTCACAAAGTATCTGGAAGCAAAGAGTTGTCAGCTGCAGGAACTGGCAAATAAATCTGAATAACATATGAAAATTGGAGAACTTTGTGATCTCTTCAGACAATATGTGGATATGCATCAGTATGCTAAGTTCTTTGAATAAATTATTCCTTTTAAATTATTCACTCAGTTCTAGTGATGTTAAGATGAGGGGATTTTGACATAAAGTGCTAACTAGTGAGATTAAAAAAAACCCCTGTATACTTTTTTAAAAATCTTTCTAGCATTTTCTACCTGCATTAACATCACTTTTCCCTTTTCAGATAACTTTTTCTTTAAACTCGCCTCTCTTTCTCTTCTCTGTGTCCACCCCTTTCTTCCTCTTGCTTTGCAGCACTGCCTGAAGACAAAACAACTTCTCTGAAGGGGATCCTTTTAGGCTATGAGGGGATTAGGCCTTGGAGCGGAGATCCTGTTTGGATCAGCTGTGGAACTCACAGGGGTCCTGTTAAAGGCCTATTAAAATTCCATGTAATACCTCAGTAAGTAACATGCGAATCCCCAGCTCATCTTTGGGAATCAGAGTGTGCAGAGCTTCCCTGGCTGCTGGCAGGAAGGTTAGGCAGAGCCAGGACTCATTTGTTTGAGGAACAGGACATCACCTGACTGTTTCCTACACCTCCAAGAAAACACTTGAGTGAAATATTGCAGAGGGAAATTGTTCTTAAACTGAGGGACCTGGCTGATGGTCATCCAAGACTGACCACTGACCACAGCCATTCCAGGGATGGCACCCAGGTACAGGAGACATGGGCATCTCAAAGGAAGGTTTGGGAGATGATGTTTAATTCAGATAGCTTTAATCAGAAGCTCCCTGTAGTATAAATTCAGCGGAGTATCTCAGGATGAGCTGAAATCACTCTCAGCAGGTTGGTATCTACCTTGAGATTTCCTAATTCTGCTCAGACAAGAGACACCATAAGAATAGACTTTTTCTCTGCTCTGCAGACTTGTTTTCTGCTTGGATTTCAGACCTGAAGGTCTTTCCTTTTCTTCAGTACCTTGTTATTTTCAAAGTTAAAAAATTAGAGATAGCTCTCAAAATGTGCTTGAGTAAACACAATATTTATATATTCTTATATACATTCTCTTCTGGTGATCACCCAGCACTGCATCAAGCTTTGAGGGTGCTCTTATGCTGCCAAAGAAATAATTCACTCGACTCCACACCAAACTGCCAGACCTTGAGGGGGCAAAGGAGGGAAAAGGTGGGGTGAAATGTGAATTTGGAAATGTCCTTGGTGTCTCAGAAGTTAAAAGCAGCTGATCCAAACCCTGTGAAAAGTAGAAGCCCATGCTTGGTGCAAGGCTGGCACTTCCAGCTTGGCTTTCACTTCCAGATGAGCCCTTTGGAATTTAAAATTTCTCTGTTTTCTTATGGCATGGCCAAGGCTGCCTTCCCCTGATGAGCTTCAACACCCAGCCCTGCCAGCACTGACCTGGCAATGGAGCAGCTTGTACCTCTTCTCATCCACTCATTAGTCTTGGCTTATGCTGAAACCTTTTGTGGACATTTCCTTTTTTAAGAGGATCTCAGAGCTTTTTACAAATCTTCATTGATTAAGCATCAAAACCTTCATCTGATGTAGATAAGTTTAATGCTGTTATCCAGATTTTATGAGGCAGATTTTATTGAAGACAAAGAGAAGGAAACCAACTTGGTCAAGGTCAGACACCAACATATGATAGGACAGGAAACAGAGCTGGGCTTAGGTGGAGACACTCTGAGCTCTTCACACACTGTATTTCTAATTATTGTGCCTTTGGATTATTTCAGGCAACGTTACGGATTTTGCCAGCAGATATGACAAGGGAGATATGACCTCGGGGCACCGCTGGTGTGTCAGACCTGGACTGCCATGGACCTGGTCTCCTCCACTTCCTCCAAGGTGGGTCCTCAGCTGAACTGAGGAATCAAGCTGTCAAAGCGATGCTGGAAGAAAATGTAACACTCGCTGGGCAGCTGCTTGAGAGCCCCGCGGAGCTATTGGAGGGCTGGGCTATGAAACTGTATAAATATGGGCATCCATAAAAAGAAACCTGTGGCCTTTTCCCCTCAGGTAAAGCATTGCCTAGAGGCTGAACCCCCTTTCCTATGCTGGCAGGAATAAGCCGAGCAGCGGTAGCTGGAGCCGGAC
Organism: Mystacornis crossleyi; assembly: GCA_013400655.1. Taxonomy (NCBI): domain Eukaryota; kingdom Metazoa; phylum Chordata; class Aves; order Passeriformes; family Timaliidae; genus Mystacornis; species Mystacornis crossleyi. Next base: position 50,750 of record VYZQ01067971.1, on the reverse strand, counting down.
CTGTGCCCGTGCGCGGAGCCGCAGCCGCGGATCACACCTGCCCCCGTGAGCCCAGGGACGGCATCGCTCAGCCCCGCGCAGCCTCCCTCCTTCCTCCAGCCTTCTGCTCTATGAACAAGGGTCCTTTGTGGCAGAGTTTTAAAGGAGTATCCTTTTCTTTCCATCCTCGCTGTTTTGATGTCCAGCTCTGGGTGCAGCGCTCTTTGGCAGAGGGGTGGAAGGCTCCATGTTTTCCATCTCCACCACCCCATGCATCCCTGCCCTACTGTGGTGTTCTCTCCGGGCCATGCAGAGTCAATGATTTTCCATTTTTTGAGTATTTCTGCTTTGCTCTTGGCTGTGCACAGAGCCAAGCACATAGTATTTTAATAGCAGTTTAAATTAAGCTTTTGTTTGGAAAATGTTTGGGGATCCCTTGCAATAGTCAACGGGATAAAATGAGCAATTATTTAGGCAGAATCTGTAAGAAAGTGTGTGGTCCATGAATGAACTCCTGTCACCTAAGCCTTGTGTTGATCACAGAATCATTGAATCGTTTGGATTGGAAAGGACCTTAAAGCTCAGCTCATCTCATCCCATCCTGTCCCAGGGCAGGGACGCCTTCCACTATCTCAGGTTGCTCCAAGCCCCGTCCAACCTGGCCTTGGACACTTCCAGGGATCCAGGGGCAGCCACAGCTTCTTTGGGCAACTGTGCCAGGTCCTTCCCACCCTCACAGGGAATAATTTCTTCCCATTATTCAATCTAAATCTACCTTCCTTCAGCTTAAAGCCATTCCCCCTTGTCCTGTCACTCCATGCCAGTGTAAAAAGTCCCACTCCAGCCCTTTAGATACTGAAAGGTCATGTCACCTTGCTCTCTGCTTTTCCCATTTCTGTGGAAGCCTGGCCATGTGTCATCCCTGACTCACATTTTTTTCACGAGTTTATTCTCCCTCCACTAACTTCCAAGAAAACTCCTGAGCTACTTCTTCCCCTATCCCCAGCTAGTCTGAGTAGTTAATTTGCTAATGCCTGGATATCAGGGAGAGATCCCAGTGTGTGTCAGCTCCCAGGAACTCAGCAGTTACAGCTTTACAGGGGTTGCACTCTCCAGGAACCCGCCCTTGTGCCTGACACCTCACTGTTGCCTGGATTACTGCTCACCACGTGGTACATTTTGATGAAGCAAATTATGCACCATTCTGCCCTGGCAGATCATCCAGTACAGGGGAAAAAATGAATGGGTATGATAAAACCAGTGATTTAATAAGATGTCTGCCCTGCTGTTCTCCAGTTTGGGGGATTCATGTACGTGAGGAGCAGATGGGATCTCCAGGGGGAAATTCTCGGCTTGCATTACTGAAACCAATGTAAATTTAGTGCTGTATTTCTAAAGTGTTGTTGGAAAGCAGTCAGGAGTCTGAAATCTATCCAGGGTTTTNTATATATAACTCTATATAAAGTAAGTTATATATACACACACTTACTTATTCATATGTTGTTCATGGGTGGGAATATGAGGTCTCATTCTCATGTATTTGTGGTTTATCTTGCTTTAAATGACACCTGACTCTCCACTTTACCCTTTTTGAAATTAGGCAGAACATCAAAGTCTTGACCAACTGCAGCTACCAACTGCAGCTCCACTACTCCCAAGAACAGGCTCTGGCAATGCTGTTGTAGCAGCCAAATTTTAATTTATACCAGCCAAGTTTTAACTTTCCAAGTCCCCAAATCCCTCATGTAATCAAAATGGATAGTGACATTTGTCGCTCTTTTGTGCCCAGCTGCCCAGCAAAGTGTTGCTTACAGCTACTGGATCATCATCCCTCTTCTGTCCCTTGAAGACGGCTGCTCATAAAGAAACCCTCTTTTGCTTCCCTGTCCATATTATATATTTTATCCAGCTTGTGAAGGAAGGGAGGCATGCTGTAAATAGAGAATCTTCTCTAGAGGTTGTTACGATTGCACCCAGCCTGGAACAGCACTGATTTTCATTAAAACCCTCTCAGACCATCCTAGAGGTAGCAGCTTTCCTGGGGCACACTCTGCATCCCGTCCCTCATGCGCCCTTCCCAGTGGTGCACTGAATGATGTGAAAGCACCAGAGCCAAGAGAAATCTTGGCCCCATCCTATCTAATCTGATCAGTTGAACAGAGCAAGAGAGCTAGAAATCCACAAACCCTGTCAGGAAAAAGATTTTCTTTGGCTAGGGCTGATGTTTGGCATGATATGTACCTGTGATTTAAAAAAAAATCAACAGGAAAGTCCCTTGAAAATCAAAATTAAGATTGGATGATGTAAAAACAGGAGCTGACATGAAACATTCTTCTTTAGCAAGGGGTGTCAGGTCGGCTGACATTCTATATTGATTTTAGGAAAAGCCTGAGGGTGGAAAGACTTCGTGTCACTACATGCCACACCCATTCTTCTTGTAAGAAACCTGCACAGCACCAGCACCCTCAAAGCAACAGGGGCCTTTCAGCCAGCCCTGGAAAACGGATTTATAACATTTATAGTGCTCTTTTGTAAGGTTTTTCCCCCAGGTTAAGAATCACAGGATGGGTCAGGTTGGAAGGGATCACAGTGGGTCATCTGGTACCACTTCTCTGCTCCAGAAGAGCCATCACAGTGCACATGGCACAGGATTGTTTCCAGAGGGTTCTGGAATATCCCCAGTGAGGAAGACTCCACACCCTCTCTGGACAATTTGTTCCACTGCTCTGTCACAACACAGGGAAGAAGTTCCACCTGTGTTCAGGTGGAACTTCCTGAGCATCAGTTCTTTCCCATTCCTCTTGTACCATGGCTGGGCCCCACGGAGCAGAGCTTCATCCATGCTCTTGGCACCCACTTTAAGTATTTATACACATGAGCAAGGTCCCCTCTCAGTTGTCTCTTCCTGAGGCTGATCAGCTCCAGCTCCTTCAGCCTTTCCTTGTAAGAGATGCTCCCGCCACCAACTTTGTAGCCCTCCATAAGATGAAGCCTTCTATGTCTTCTCAGCTGAAGTTACTACAGAAATGTTAAATGTGATGTGATCACAAGTTTGCCAATGTGCAAGTGAGATGCAATGATCTGGATTGGGAAATGAAAACTCAGCATTTTTCCAACCCCCTTCAAAACACTCATTTAGATGTTATTCTTCAGGCTCAGCTTAAATAACAGTAAAGAGTTAAATTTGGCTTCTTGCTTTGTCCCATCTTGCATCTTGTAACTTCTAATGAAAGGCCTCAAAATTTTAAAAGAAATCAATGTATCCCTATTAAACATCTTGGTTTCAATAAATCAGCGTTTTCCAATAGAAAATCTGTCTGCCTATTCTTATTTTATTTTTGATCAGTGTTATATTTCAGAGAAATGTGTTTTGCGTGCAGCCTCAGAAACAGGTGAATTACTGTGCTGGTTCAGATCCATAGTTTGATTAGATTCATATTTTGCATCTGACAGTGCAGCAGAGAGGTCATTTCAGAATCCATCACCAGAAGCATAGGATGGAGTTTCCTGCTCTGTGTGAATTTTCTTTCCACCCTGTTCTTGACAGCCATGATGCAGCTGAATACTGAGCAGTCTCGTGGTCTCCATGCTCCTGGTCTGAGTGATTTCCCACATTTGCTTCCTTTGGAGAGCCATTCACATTCCTTAACGTCTCTATTTAAATCTAATTCTCCCAATAACTTCCAAGGTGGCATTGATTTACCTCCATGTGTGGTGAGTGCCGTGCACGAATGTACTGGGCTCCCTACCAAGTAACCCCTGGCTGCCCAGGGACCCTGACTCCATGGATAACCTTTCCTTCCCTACTTCCCTGGGACTGCCATGACCTTTCCTTTCCTACAGGGAGGAGACAAAAAGGCAGCCACCTCCCCTTGGATTGAGCTGCTGGCTTCGTTCAGCAGATGTCTGGTTGTGTGCCACTGAGAAAATGTCACTCCCTGCCGCAAGCTCCAAGCAGGTGATTGATGCCAAATTGAGGATTTTTCTCAGCTGCATTCAGGTCCTTCTGTTTGCTGCCACTCGGTGAAGTGACAACCTGGCCCTCATGCCACTGGAGACAAGATGAAAGCCTGACACACAATGGGAGCAGGGACTTCCTGGGTCTCACACGGGCAGGATGAAGGTTTGAGCAGGAGCCTGTTGAACCGGAGACAAATGGATGGTTCGTCTGGGGCAATTCCTGCAACCATGGCTCTGGTGAGGGCTCGTGGACACCACCCTGACTCTGCTTTGCCTCATCAGCTACAAATTGGTCATTAGAAAAATGGTGTTATCTTTCTCGCCCCTCAGAGCAGGTGTTTGAGCAGGTGCCACAGAGTTCCCAAACCATTTAGGATGGAGGTGTTGCAGGATTCAAGTGGTGACTGGAGTATCAAGGCAGGTGCAAGAAAGCCTTTCGGGGGGTGAGGAGGAAACTGCTCTTTGAGAGGTTTGATTTTTATCCTGTTAATAGACAGAAATGGAGAGGGAAAGGTGAGAGATGAGGGAGGAGTGAGTATGAGATAGTGGTGCCTTCTTGAACCAAAAGATATCGCAGGAAGCCTTTGTGGGATCCTGGGGAAGTCTTAGGCTTGTGCAGACCCCCACAATAGGGTGATTGCCCTCACACAGGGATTTGTCCCTTCAGGGAGTTTCATTTCAGCCTAAAAGGGTCAAACATGATAGTGTGATGTCTCCCACTAAGAGCTAAGAGGATTCTTCCATCTCTTTAGAGGCTTTAAAAACCAGTGTGCATTCTAAAATACAGTTTCTAAGTGAGCAAACAGAACGCAGTGCCCTGAAAATCATCCCATGCATGTTCTCAGCCTTTTTTTGAGTGAAATAAGGAAAAAATCAGCACTTGACTTTCTCTCCTCCCTCTTCTCAACTCCTCAATATCTTTGCTCCACATCCTCCGCATGCTCAGCCTGGCTGCCTTCCCTGCCATATGAGGGGCTGTTCCTTCAATCTGGTGGTTCCTTTCTGCAAAATGAAGAGTTTCGGACTTGCTGGTGCTGCTGGTTTCTATATTTTTAAATCTCGTGACTGAAACGAGACGAAAGAAAATCAAGGCTTTGGCGGAGTTCCCAGTCCTGTCACTTTCTGACCTTGAGCCAATCACGTGAACTTCTAATGTCAGTATTCCCATCTGTGAAGCCTCACAAATGCACTGTAAAGAAAAATGAATAAATTGTATTGGGATATCTACACTTACAGTCAGAAGCGTTCCTTCCATGAGTAATGCCATCGACTTGAGTGCATTCACATTGAGCAAAGAATAACTCATCCAACCTTTAATATTTGTGAAAAGCTTGGGGATTTTTGTTGAAGAAGCTGAAGAAAGAGAAAATCTCTGTGATCCAGGCTGCAAATATGCAGGAATTCATCCCCCATTAGTGTGAGAAAGGCAAGTAAGAGTCACTCTCTTGTTGTTGCTGATTCACTTGCACACTGTCCTTGCTCAAAGGAGTTTTTAAAACTTTTCCTACGCCAGACTAAAACTCTGGAGGAGGAGGAGGGACAAGGAGGTGGTGGAATTGGGAAGCCTGTGGAGAAGCGCTGTGCAACACCATGCCTGAGATCTGATTTCCAACTCTGTTGGGCACCTGAAACACCACACTTTCTGACAGGCTTTAAAAGACCTTAAATCTCATGGCTGAGAAGTTAACTCTATAAGTTCACATCACAAGTGCTCCTTCATGCATACAAATCCCTCAGGACAACATCTCCTGTTAAAATGGAGTTCTCGAGCACACAGGAGAAGTTTGGACCAGAGTCAGAAGGTGAGGAAGTTATTTGGGTTATAGGATTTATATGGGTTATATGGGATACATGAGTTATATGGGCTATAGGGGTTATGTAGGCTATAGAGGTTATTTAGGTTATATGGGTTATATAGATTGTTTGGGTTATATGGGTTATACACGTTATTTGTGTTATAAGGGTTATGTAGGCTATGAGGGTTATTTGGGTTTACATGGATTATATGGGTCTCTGCCCCCTGCATGAACTGCAGGTCAATTTTGGCTCTGATCTCTTTGAATCACCTGGACAATTTCCTTCCCAATCTCCCTGCTATTCCAAGTCTTCAGACCTGGATGTGTCCCCTCCAAGAAAAGCACTGTCCCATTTCCATGCTGTGGGTCCAGAAGTAACAAAATGAGAAGTGGCTTTATGTGCCCACTGTTCTGAGGTTTTGGGTTGTCATTGCTGACCGTGCTTTCTTCCTCAGAGAAATTCAGGGAACTCTTGTTCTTTGCCTCAAAGCTAACAAGCAGCTGGAAATGGCACAGGTTAGTTATATGTAAAAAGGAACAATGTTTTCTTTTATTTACTTTGTTTTCTTCTTAATTTGCTCAGGTGACCTTTTCTTCACTTAATGTTGAAAAGGACAAACAGAGCAGCTGATTGATCTGAATATTTTTATTCTTGAGCTGTTGAACCCAGGTGCTCACCCACACACAGTTCAGCTGACTTCCCTGGGATTTCAGCCTATTTGCTTTCACATCAACAAAATTAAAAAAAAAAAAAAAAAAAACACACCACACAAAAACANAGTGTATGTACCACATGCACCCACCAACAAAAATCACACACACACACACACAAAAAACCCCCCATCCAAACAAACAAAAAACTCACAATCCCAAAACAACAACAAGAGCACTTTTCAGTTCTTTACCTTTTCTTTCTTTTGCACTTTCACCATCCGGATGCTCCTGCAAGAGGGTGACATGCTGGTATTGACATTTTTCCTACGGATGACTAAACCTCCCTCCTTATCTGCAGAAATTCTTTCTTTTCCTTACCTCCTTTGGCCTTTCCTATTTCTACAATGCTTTCCTTACATTTCCTTACATGTGATGATGTTTCCCAGGGCAAAAACATGCAGCTGCTCTTAGAAAACAGAGGAAGAAATACAATATCTCTCCAAACAGCTTTACATTTCATCCAGCCCTTTGATGATCACTGTGCATTGAACACGTATCTTATGCTGGGCTCCCCACAGCAGCCAACATCTTCTTTCATCTCAGAGAGGATACAATTCATTTGGATGTGAACAATTCCAATTACTCTTCCCAAAGCCTCTTGTTGTGTGTGCAATCCTTAGCAGGAATTTTTCTGCCCCTGTGTGGCCCACTTGCATCCTTCTCTGAGGTCTCTCTTAATTTCTTGTCATCTTCCCCAGACCTGAGTGACCTAAAAAGAAGATAGGGGAGAGGGGAAATTTTGTTCTTTGAACAAATGTTACCCTTTTTCTGCTGCATCCTCAGGCTCTTAAAACATCTCTCTAACAATGCTTGTCCTGGGAGCAGTCCCTGGTCCACCTCCCACTATTAACCTCTTTCCATGCTGAGAATTGGACTTTTATCACAGCTCTTTGAATTTTATGTCATAGTTTGTTTTCAATCCATGAAAGAACTTTTACCTCTTATCTCAAGGTAACCCACTAAGCTTTCCTTAATAGCTCCTTGTGAGGGCTCATCTCAAAAAATCTTTTGAATACCTAAATAATTCACCTCAGCTTGTTCAGAGATATCCACTATTTTTGCTAACATTTTGAAATGAATTAAAATTAGCATCATGATTTACTGTGGCAGCCTCCATGCTGGTTTGTCCCAAGCATCTGGGGATATTGTAACTCTGTCTTCAATGGTTTTCCTCTTATCTTTTCTTCAATTGAAGCAAGATTTGCCAGCCTGTAATTCCTTCACCCTCTTTTCCACCTTTATTTAAGGATGGATACAGCACTGGCCACTTCTCTGCCCTCTGGCATGAGTTCTGATTTTAATGAAAAAAGTGACAGGTTTTGTGCTAATAGCTCTACTTCTCTGCTCTCTCATTCCTTCTGAAGCTGTGTCTGGTCCCAGTGACCTATAGAAAATTGATGGTCTCATCCAGGAGCCTTTACATGTGCGAGCAGGTCCATTAACTTCCTCAGCCCCCCTCCAGCTTCAGAGAGCCCAGCTGCAGGAATGAGCCTCTGATCAGGGCTGCTCCCTCCATCTGTCACACTGAGCACGTGTGTTTCCATGACATCTTATGCTTCATGAATTGTTGGGTAGGTTTTTTCCAGTTTTTCTTCCTTTCTTTGCCTTTGTGTGCTGATGTTTGGCCATGGACTTTTTTTACTATATTGTCTGTGCAAGAGCAGGTGAGCCAGTCCTTGCATGAACTGTGGGCTTCCAGCACACATCTTTATCCTTCATTATCTTGCAAGGAGAACTATGAAATGGAGACATTTCATTCCTCCCTATGGAGGTATGTATGGTTTAAAAATATATATTTTTTTTCCAGTTATGCCTGTTATGTTTCCTCTTAGGGACTGAGGATGGAGGGAATTCAGTGAACCAGAAAGTAAATATGATTGCTTCCTCAGAGTAAAATGGGAAAGGTATAAAAATATAGGAGAGTGAAAGGCCGTTTAGGTTAAGCAGCATTAGTAGCACAGTAGTTCCTGGATATAAAATGTCACAGGTGGACTAAGCACTAAGAGAAGTATTATGAGAATGAGTGGAGTAACTCTCGGAAAGGGGACCGGAATCCGTCTGTCTGTAAATTGGTGTTTGATGTGTTTCAGATCAGGGTTGTGTGTGTGACTGCTTGAGAAGACAAAGAACTGAATTTGATGACACAACAGATTTCTTTTACCTTTTTGTCCCAATTTTTCTGGGAGTTCAGGAAGGATGGTGCCCTCAGAGGGATCTGATTTGGACCATGGATAAAGAAGCACAGCTGGCAGACAGTGCCATGAACTCCTCCAATGTGAGAGTCACCTTCTGGGCTATGAGGTGTTCAACTGGATTGACTGATTAACCAAGGACGTGGATGATCCCCTCCAGCTCACAGTTTAGGGTGGATGCAGACAACACAAAACCTTTGTGTCAAGCCAAGTGCAAGATCTGCAAAGTGGTGGCAGAAAGTCCCTGGAAACAGCGCCAAGACAGACAGTGAGAAGACAGAAAATGGGCAGCTGAAGGATGGTACCAGCAGAGAAGCAGAAAAAGCATTTCCTCTCTTGCTGATCTTCTTCCTTTTGTCTTGACACACTGTCAGGAGCTACTTTGCTCTCCTCTTCACTTTCTCACATGGCACCTTCACAGTCAGCCCTTGACAAAGACTTTCTGGTGGCCATTTGCTAATTTTCTGTAGCCTTTAGTTATGTCATCTTGGTTCCAAAGCTTTCTTGTTATATGGCACCGGGGTAATGCAAACTCTCTTAAAACAGAGATGAAGCAAACAGTGCTAATTTATGCCTTGCTTTTTATTCCCAACACAATTTTGATTTTAATGTCCCATCCTCACCACATCAATATCTTTTTACTACTGGCATGTGGAAACAAAAAATAAATACTTCATTTTCCTTCCTTTTGCTGAGATTCTCACCCAGAGCTTCTACAAGTATGCAAATGAGACGTGACTGAGGGATGCTGCTGGGGTGCTTTATGGGACATCAGGGCATGAGGATATTGCCCACGAGCATCAGTGTGAATGGGAAATTAGCTGCACTGGGAAATGATGTATGATTTAATATAGCAAAGGATATGTACAGTAAAACAACAGCTCACAAGGATACATTGCAGAATCGCAGGTTCTGCCTGAAGGATCAGAAAGGTTTTTTTATTTATTTAAAATATAAAAATCAAGCTGCCCTTCTGCTTTGTTCTGCAGCCAGGCAGTGGCCTGTTGCTTTAACTATGATGCATTCCCTCTGCCCACAAAACCCCTGCACGCTTCTATCAAAATTCAGGATTTCTCATCATTCCAACTGTGGGTAGTGCCCAGAAATCCCACACAAGTGGCCGCTGAATGTAAGCAAGGCACATTGCCTGGGAGGGGCATTGACTCTGGCCTGGCTGCAGCTGCACAGCTCCTGTGTGCACCAATTTCTTCATCATCCTTTTGACAGGCTACAGATCTGACCAAGTCCCAGAAATTGTGACCAAATGAGTGGGGATTCTGAGACCCATTTGAGAATTTTTCCATTATACTCTGCTTGTAACGAGTCTCGAAGCAAAGCTTAGAAGCAGACCCAGGATTGGGCTTAGTCACCTGGAAATGACTTCTTGAAAAAACTTACGTCTGTCAGCCAAGATTATTTAAGTCAAAAAGAAAACCCTGCTTCAGCTGAAACCTTGTGCCTGAGGGAATCTGCGGCACTCATACTCCAGTGGGATAAGGGCTTATGAAGAAGCTCTGGAGACTGTCTCTGAGGCTCAGTTTTCCTCCCAAGGAGATGGATTTGGCATTACTTTGGGGAATCAGTTCTTATTTTCCACCTATTTATTATCTTAGTATTTGGAAAAATGGGGCTGGGTCCAAGCTCCAGGTAGTGCTGCTGGTGGTTTCACATGGAACCAAACTCTTACTGCTGTAACACAACTTGCAGAACAAGGCTGCTAAATAAATATAACCTTGAGATTTGCATTTTTGAGAAAGAAGTGACTTTCAGCAGTGGGCTCTTTCCTATCCCACCCCCATAAACCCACTGAAGGCAGTGGCTTGGGTGTGCAGCCATCAGCCAGGATGCTGAAGAGACTTGGGGGGAGCCAGGATTGGGGCTGGTGGAGGAGCTCGCGGGAACTGGGACCAAGCTCCCTCCCACTCCATCAACTTTCCCATCAAGGTCCTGCCTTCCTCTCCCCTCATGCTTTATTCCAGCTTTTAATGCTTGCCAGTGACGTGCACTGTAAAATAAAGCCTGAAAGAGCTCAGTACTTGTCACAGACTGTTTGTGGGGATCCAGCACTCGATTTGTCTCTGTACTTCCTGTGTATGATGGGTAATTTAGTAGCAGCACTCAGATGCTGGTGTGATAGATGCCTTGTAAATACAGCAGGTAGATTGAGTTATTAGCATAACAGTGAAAAACATTCACAGATGGGGAAGGCACTGAAGCTTTACCCCTCATGGAGGATGTCAGTGAATGCTCAGCAACCCCTTAAAACCAACGTTCAGGCTTATAACCAAGCCCAAAAAGCCTTTGCATCAACTGTACAACATAAGGAAAGGAAGGGAGAACATATTTTCCTAACTTTTGCCACTCCTGGACTGTCTGTGTCTGATCCCATCTGATGTAATAGCAGCCCATCCCCAGAGCTGCCATCACCCCCCAGCAGCTCCCACAGAGGGACAGGCCCAGCAAAAAAAGAAGCAGTCGGGGGTATCTCAGTGTCCCCATGTCTCAGAGAGAGGGCAGTGAGAAAAATCTCTCTGCTCAAGCAACCACAGTCTTGGGAGTGAAGGAGAAGGAGATGTAAAATAAACCTGGCCCTGGTTTGAAGCTGTGGGCTGGAACTGCCTCCATGGAGCAGCTTCGCTGTGTGAAGTGTGTAGTGCTGGGCTCCCTGCGGTGCTTTTCAGCTCTGTCTCTGGAGCACCAGTGAGACTGAGCACGAGGAGGATGCTGAACCTACCACTCACTGCAGGGGTGACCTCTGCTCAGCAAAGGGGTGGTTTTACATGATCCCACCCAGGAAAAGCATCAGCTTCACGGGAAAAAAGAAAGATGCCAGGGGGCTGCCAAAGAAATCTGAGTTCTTGTCAGAGCATCCGTCCACTCTGGAGCTCGCACAGTGGGATTTGTGCTGGAGTAATGCCCCATTTCAAGCTCTTGGGGCTGGGGAGGAAGAGGCACATGGGGCATGTGTGGCAAAGGAGAGCCCTGCCCATGTCACAGCATTGCAGTGTCCTTCCTCTGGAGCCCACAGCAGGAGCTCATGGTCCCAGGGAACGACCTCATCAGCAGGAGCGGGGCTGCAAACCCTCAGTGGTGATTAGGGAATAAGGCACCACAGGGGACAGAGTCTCACAGCTCCCTAATAGTGAAGAACTGCTTTGTGTCCCTGAATGACTCTGTTTGAAAATTGTGGGGAAGGTTGGCTGCTGAAGAGCTTCTGTTCTCACAAATCTCAATTTGTTATCTGAATCTTGCTCGCTCACATCTTTAGCACTCAGTTCCACGTGCTTTCATATAAATGCAAATCATAAAAGTTTTAAATTTACCTCCTTTCTGTTTCATTGATGATACTCTTCTGTTCACTAATTTGGAGGCACTTCTTGTTGGAGTTGAAGCCTGTGAAAACTTTGATTCCCTTGAAAAATAATAAATATTTCCAGGATGTGTTTATATTGGCCTTTTCATTGCACAAAAGAAAGGAGGAGGCTGCAGAGATGTCAGACAATAATCTCTCTTCAGCATGAAGGCTGAATGGGAAGATACTTTTCCTGTTTGCCTACAATATATGCTGCTCTTTCATGCAGCTCCTTTAATCAGGTTTTGTGATCAAATTCTGGCCTGTTTTGTATAATTCACAGGGCTGGTTTTACACATGCTTTGCAAAGAGAAAATGCCAAATGCTTGTACTTGCAAAGCAGCTGTTGGAGATGTGCTGCCTGTGAGCAGGGCAGGGCAGGGAAGGACAGCAGGCAGGGGTGAGGGAAGAGGGGTCTTGGTGTGGTCACAACAGCATCACATGGATGGGGAAAGGGGAGATACTGAGTGGAACAAGAGGAGCAAAAAGTCACCTTCAAAGCTTCCTGTGGGAGAAACTTGGACTCAGCAGCAGCATCTTGTGGAGCTTCCTGGCAGCTCCTTTTCACTGGTGGGATGGCTCCGGCTGTCTCTGGGCTGAGCAGAGTCAAACCTGGGTGTCTGTCAGTAAGAGCAGCTCCCAGTATGTCTTCACTCTCCTGCCATGTAGGGGTTGTGCTAAATGTGAGCAAACACAAGAAATAAAACAGGCCGGGGCGGGGCTGTGAGCTGTCGGGTTATAGGGCATGAGGTTACAGCGAGGCCAGTGAATGAACTTGAACAGGGGACAAAATGTGATGTGCACAAACACGGCTTCATTTAGCAGCTGGTATCAACGGAGGGGCTCCAAAATTTTCAGCACAGCTGAAATCACATCAAGGCAGTGCCTCACATGGTGGGGAACTTCCGTCAGAGTGCAAAGTGCTCAGAGTGACCCTACATCAGCCCTTTGCAAGGCTGAGCTTCCCAGGCTCTTACAGAGCCTGCCCAGGATGTAAAAACAAATAAAGAAGGCTGAAATTTGCCAGAAACTGATGAGGAAAAACACAGGTACTTTACAAAATGACCAGGAGAGCTTTCCAGGCAAATTCCTGTAGGTGAACAAAGACTCCTTGGAACTAAATAAAGGTGAGTCTTTAGGGCATTGCTGTGCATGGCAGGAATTATGAGTAATGTATACCTATATATTCCTCATATTATACATATTAAAAGTATAAAACAAGTGCATCTTGTTGCACCAGTAATGAGCAACAAGAAAAAAGGAAAAAAAAAAAAAAAGAAGAAAGGAAGACTCAGTTGCGCAGAGCAATGAAGGAGAAATGCATCAGGCTTAGATCTTCACGAAATATGAAGGCAGCTCTTCCCATCCCAACCATCCTGGTCCTGATTCTGATCATTTGTGTATCATTTATACCTGGGTATCCAATTGGAAGCTGAAATAAGCTGAAACCACAGTTAGACCAATGGATAGGGGGAAAAAAGTCTTATGGTCTGCCTAAATCCCCAACATTCTCATAAGGGAATTTTTTTATTTCTCATAGGAAGGATTGAGAGGCTGGAACAAGCTGTCTGGGGTGGAGTATGGGATGTGCCTTGTACGACAGCCGTGAGTGGGTTTGTCAAACATCAGAAGTGACACAAGAGTGACTTGTCCCAATGGAAAGGAACAGAACAAACTCCAGTAGCCTATTCCTACCCTGTGACACTGGGCCTATAGAAAAAATGTTATTGGATTTGGTTGGGTTTGGGAGTTGTTTTACTTGGCCAATAATTTCCTGACATTAACTCAAAGTAAAACACCCTCTACAGCATTAGAAATTTACCAAACTGAGGAATTTCCTTTCAAAAAACATCCTAAAGTAGGACACTCATTGCAGTTTATGAGGATAAGAAAAGCCATCCAGGGAACCAGTACAGGGAAGCGGCTCCTGCTGCCGGCTGGGCTGGGAGAGTGCTGGATTTTATTTGTATTTTTCTGCCATACATTTCTTGTTTGCTTTTGAACAAGCCTGCTTGCACTATGAGTAAAATGTAAGCAGCATTATTCTCTGGTTTGGATATAATGCCTAAAACCTTTCTGAAGACTGCCAGGGGCTCATGTGCAATAAAATGAGGGTTCATATAAAGAGAAGGATAGAGAAATTCAGATGTAAGACTCTGTAAGCATTTTTACATGGAGAAAACCTATTCCTAGCCTGATTGTCTGCCTTCAAACAGATGCTAAGTAAAATGGTTTATTTAGGATGATTGATTATAGGAACCTCACTCATACATCCCAAACATATTCTACAATCACATCTTCTTTTCATTTGCAAGGGCTGAAAAGAATTTTCATATCTCTTCTACCCCTTGTGATTTATCATTTCTGAGGCTAAGCCTGTTATCAACATGGGTTCACTGCAGAGTTCCCAGAAGCCACACACATTAGCATGTCTTATTAAACCCAGGCTCTGGTTGGAGCTGCAGGAATAGCAACGCTCTTTCTAAAGAAAAGGAAATAATAAAAGATTGAATTCTGCATTTATTAGTTCTTCTCCTGTCAAAGATCTCTTTGGATGTTGACGGGGCTTTCTGCTGCACTGTCAAGGGCCACATGGAACAATTTAGACGGTATTGATCTCATCAGATTTAGTCCCTATAAAAGTTAGAGACTTATTCTGAGACAGTTGCACTTTGTCTGTAGCAAGTGAAGAAGGCTGTGTTTCATCCCACTCGATGGCAGTGTTTAAGATGGATCAAGGGATTGTCCCAGAAGTGCCCATTCTTGCAGCTGCTTTAACAGGAGTCCAGCTGCTCAGCCTGGCTTTGAGCTGACCACGTTTTAGACAGCTAATGTCAAATATGATTAAATTCATCCTTAGAGCTTGACTCAGAGCCAACTGGAATAAACAGGAAATTTTCTGTTGACCCAAGTGAGCCCTGGTCTAGGTTTTGATGCCATGAAAAGAGATAAATCCAGAACCTTTTCTCCCTCCAGATCAGGGTGTCAAGATGTTTTTCTTCTCTTGTACCTGATTGTCCATTGCCTTTGGAATGGTGACAAAAAGACCCAATAACCTGAGTGGGAGACTTGTCTGAGGAAGAGCAGAAGGACAGTGCCCAAAGAGCCCCATTTCTAAATTAATACGAGGTTAAATGACAACTTGCTCTGAACCCCATCAAAAGCAACAGAAAGATTCCTGATGGGAGTTAGTTCAGATTTTCTGTTAGGTAACAGAGGTGTTCGTTTTACCTTTGCAGATGAATCATGGCTCCTGTGGGTTTGATTTTACAAACTTCCTACAGAGATCAAAACCAACGTGTCTGAAAGGTGTCCTCTGTGTGACACCACGTCACTGTGCCCCAGTGGGATGCAGCTTCCTGTCCATTACAGGGGTCCCTCTTGCACTCCATCCCTAAAAAGAGGTGATGATTAGAGGTGTTCCTGCTGTCACTTGCACCACCAGAACTGAGTGCTAGGTTCCAATTCCCTTGGTGCCATGGGAGTGGGCCGGCTCCAAAGTCCTCTGGGAGATGACATGTACTTACAGGAACATTGATACCTGTGCTCGCCTTGGTCCCTCTTGGATTTTATATTCATTTTTCTTCATGAGACAGATGAATTACAAGCTAGCATGTCTCCTAGCTGCAGATGCAGGGAAAGAATTGGTACCAGGAGATGCTAAATGTCTGAACATTCACGGTGACTCCCTTTGAACAGCAGCCAGGAATGCTCTGTTGGCCAACAGCACCCAATTATCTCTTGATCTCATCTATCATGATGTGTTTGCTGCCTGGAAGTCAATTCACTTTAGGAAAGACCGAGGATTTCTAGATAGTGTAAAAGAAGCCAGTCAGATATCTCAGAATCAACCTTGCCAGTAATGCCTATCAAGAGGAGGGGGGCTGTGGCAGGAAATCAAAGCAGAGGTGGAAGGTATGTGCCTCAGTTGACACCACTGTGAGGGGAGGGAAGGAGAAAATGATGGAACAAAAGGCTGGCTTCCCATGCAGGGAGGCACCATTGCTCCATCACTTTTGAAGCTTAGGGATGGCTGATGCAGAAAATATTTATCACTGTAATGACAAGGAAGAAGATGAAGGCTGGGATAGATCCCAGCTTATTCACCTGCCCTTTCCCAGAACAGAAAATCCCTCCAGATGAAGGAGCCAGGTGTGTGGCAGGTGTAAACAGACAGAACCCAATTACTCCCTGGACTTACGCTCCTCCACCCTAACTCAGCACTGCGGGTCCTGGTACTTTGCTGAAGTCAGAGCTCTGCCTGCACAAGGGTGGTGGTTTCTTTTCTAGCATGATGCAGAGATGTGAATGTCGGGATGCTGCTGTCTTCCGGGTGAGTGAACTCCAGACTCACCACATGCACTCAGATGCCACAATTCTCTGATTGCTCAAATCCCTGCAGAGCAGCGCACACTCTCTGAAATCCTCCAGCTTCCTGCTCAGCCAGGGAACACAGGGAGCTTCGAAAACTGAACCAGGCAGGGCACATCCCAAGGTGGACAAGCCTGGCTGTCACTGGTTTCTAACTCTTTCCCTGGCCAAGGGCAGTAAGAGGAGCATTTTTGTATGGCAGGTCCTTCCCCCTGTGTAAATGGGAGCATTCACAGCTGCCAAAGATCCTACAGCTGATCAGAGCTTGGGAGCTGCTGACGCACTTTGTTATAGTAATTTCTTGTTCATTGTTTCCCATGGAGCACAACCACGCTGCCCCATCGCCTGTGGCAGCAAGCAGGTGAAATGAGGCATCAAGGTGAGAGAGAACATAACATCTACCAAAAAAAAAAAAAAAAATTCCCACCAGCTGAAAACACATTAGTACTTCTATTTTCCCTCCTTTCCCATACTCTCTATTCATTCCCATCTTCCCCCTACCGCTATCTGGGCCTTCTGCAAATGTGATGTGAATAGCAAACAGCCGCACAGGCAGCTCTGCTATTTTGGATACAAATGGTAAGAGGCCCCAGAATATCCTCCACAACCAAGAGAAACCATCTCCATGTCAGAAATTCAGGTCCTGTGTTAGAAACCAGGAAAATCTTGGCAACTGAATAATAAGGATTTTAAAAGCTGGTCTTCTATGGACTTGCATCTTGGGGTATGCCAGCCACTGGGGATCCTCTGATGCCTGCCAAGAGTAGCAATTACTCCTATCCCTCAGCAACCAAACTTTTTCCTATCCCTCCTCTTTCCAGGTGCTGCTTTGTCACACAACAGCTGGGAATATATGTGTGCTTACTCTACCCTTCCATCCAAATGGTGAAATTTGGTGCTGAGGCAAAAAAACAGAGAAATGGGAAGATTAGGACACAGATGAATAATCTTACATTTCAAAGAATGCATCTCAGCCCTGAATCTGTTTCTATGCCACAGCACTGTTGTAGGGCAAGACATGAATGAAAAGTGGTTCTGATAATATCCAATTTGCACATGAGAATGTCTGGAGAAAAATCAAGGGGATGCTTCAGCCTTGCCCATGTGTCAGGGGAAGGCTAAGCTTCCTTTTGACCCTTCAGTCCTCTCCTGTGACAAGGTGAAATCACAGGTCTGGGCTGTTTCTGGGGGACTGGGGGTGGGGCTGCCCTCCTGCTAGGAAGGAAGGTCACTCAACTGCTCCTGACAACAAACCTGTTCCAAGGGAGTCCTCGAGGGATGCAATTGCCTGTAACTTCCCTGTCTTCCTGCCTCACAACTATTGCCTGAGATAGTGGGAGAGGAAGAGGAGGAGGGCAAGGGAGAAGAAGGAGCAGGCACATCAAAAGTTTACTCCTCCACAAAAAAAAGTTAAAATGCAAAATCTAAAGGTGTATCACAAAAAAAAAAATAAAGCTCCCTGAAGCATTTGTTTAATGTTTATCCAGTTCTGAATCCTTCTCTTGGCAAACAGTCTGGCTTCCCTGTAAAGTGAAAGGGCTGGGACTGCCTGCCAAGTGTTTGAAGGCTTCAGAACAGCACATGGGAGATTGTATCACCAGGATGGATGTGAGGCAGAAGCCCATTCTCTGCACCACGAGTCACAGGTGAGGAATGTTCATGTTCAACTAATGCACAGCGATAGTATCAGGGAACACTTTCATGTGAGTGCATCTTGCATCTGTTCCTTTCTTGAAAGAAAAGCAAGCTGGCAACTGTCTGTAGCATCCCTGCTGCTTGCCCCTTGGCATCTGTCGTCATTACTGTAATTATTATTACTATTATTATTATTATTTCTGTGCAAAGTTGGCACTAAAGTGCTGGCTCTACGATTTGAAGCCCTTGTCTTTTTAAATGACAAAGCCTTTGTGGATCTGAGCCAAGAGCTGGCAACTGGGATTTATCTCATGGATGAAGTTCTTTTGCACTTTTCTAAGAAACAGAGGGACATTGAATATTTGGATTTGAGGATATAAATATGTTAAAAACAAATCATGTGCACACGTACATTCTATAGATACATGCACCACTTTAAAATATTTATGAAGGGCTGATCTTACCAGTTTTCATATAGCTGTAGAGAATAGTCTCTTTTTTTTTAAGAGAACAGCATTTTTGAAAGGCAGGAGAAAACAAATAANACACGGCCGGAGAGGCTCCCTTGGAGGGGGAGGAGGCGCGGGGATCCCAGGGTCTCCCCTGAGGCACCCGAGCAGATGGTGAAGGGTCCCCAGTTTGGTGAGGTAGGGCATTAATAAGGTCCCAGTGCAACGGCCGCTCCCACGAGCAGAGCTCCACTCATGGCAGAAGGCCGCAGAAGACAGAACCCTGCAGTAGTGGAGAATTCTTCCCACAGCGACTGCAGCCTCCTTCCCCTCCAAATGGCGAGAGCAAGAAGGAGATAGCAGCTGCCCTAGCCCCTTTCTTCCCAGCCCAATTCTTGCAGGATCTCTGCCCCTCCGAGAGAAAGCCTCAGATGAGGGGAGGGCAGCCAAGTGGCATCCTTCCCTGAACTTGGCAACTTCTTTTGTCTCTACTAAGTATCAGGTCGCTATTGTCGCTTAGCAACACAAATGGGAGAAAATTCCCTAAGAGAAAGAAACAAAAGGAGAACTCCTAAACCCCTACAACAGGCCTCTCATTTTACTGATGACTGGTTTAGAGAAGCAGTTATTAGTGACAGTTGTCTCAGGTCAGGATCCTCTGCACTCGAATGTCTGAAGGAATATTAATTTCTTCAAGAAAATACACCAGAAGAGGGGAACAGAGGAGAAAGGGGACAGATAGGCCAAACCATCAGGGCTAGGTGGGGATGACTGTCATTTTATCTTTGGCCCTCAGAACAAGAAATATTTCTTTGCCTTTTTCAGCCTCATGTCTGTTACTCTTATTTTTTTCAAGACTGAGAGTCCTTGCCTCAGGCCACTGGCATTGAAAAGATCCAGACACTGTCTCCTGTTCTTGTCTCGTTGGTCTTGGCTGTTATTCCCCCACTCTGGCACTATCATCCATGACAAAAAGGCACCTAGGACATCACCAAGTGTGGGGGCAGGCAGTATGATGCCCACATTTCTAGAAGCATTTCCTGCTTCCCTTGCAAACTGCCTGCTTTCCCTGCTGGTGCAGTTGCCAACCCCATCAGCTTTTGTAACGGGCTGTGAACCCTTTGCTCAAAGCCCTCAGTCAGTCCTTCAAACAGAGAGAAATCCCATTAACAAGGGCAAAGCCCCTCTTCCTTCCCTCCTCCCTTTTCCCCTCTCCAGAGCTCCCAGTTAGATCATTAATTCCTAAATCAGGCACACCAAAGCTGCTGCCACAGCAACCTGTCCCTGCCATGAGGGAAAAGTGGGCTCAGTAAGGAAAGCCAGGACCTGCTCCCTGTCCAGCTGCTCTGAGTGCTGGTATAACAGCTCTTTGGTGAAGATCATGCCTAGGGAATGGAAATTGTGTGTTTGCCACTTGTTGAGGAAATTTTTCTGCATGAGCCACCTGCGTTTAGGTGTGCATGTGTATATTTGGTCCTGTTTTCCTCTGGCTTTCCTCCCCTTGCTAACTTGCGTGTGGCAATTATTCCAAGTGAGCCTGCGGAGCTGAGCCCGGGCCCCTGATTGGCGATCTGGAGCTGATAGCCCTCTTCTTGGTACTCAACCATTTCCTTTGACTTCAAAGCAAGAAACAAAAGATGTTTCAAGGACTTCTACGGAAAATCACCATTAGATATGATGAGGCTTAGGGCCGTTTCCATAGCGATGCAGCCTTTTTACATTGTGATCATTGCTGCAAAATGGAAATGTTCTTTTGTCTCTGAAAGTCTGTTCACCTATTTATATATGTGTGTGTGTGTGTTTCTTGCAGCAACAAAAAAAAAAAAAAGAAATTATATCTCCTGGCAGGTTCCCTAAACTGACTCACCATCTCACCCTGTGAGATTTTTGTTAATCCTTTAAACTCTTGCATCAAAAAACCCCGTTATCATAAAGGTTTGATTTAACTGAATATTAGTATTTAGGCCATCAGATTAACAGCTTTTTAGCAGGGGGTACTAACAGCTCATTCTACCAGAGGACTGGAAATGTAATGAACAGAAGGTGATCTGGTGACCCAAAAGAGCAAATCAAGCTTCTCCCTGTGACTGTTCCTATCACCTTTTTATCCTACTCTTGCCTCATCCTGTTACTTTGCCACCACAGATCAGAGTTCACCTGAAAATCAATGATGCAATCAGAACACCAGGCTCCCCCCAAACTGTTCACTTTCCTGGAGAGGAAACACTTCTGTCTTCACTGGACATGGACGTGGCTGTTTGGGAGCACTGAAAATGGACTCTAAACTTCAGAGGAAAATATCTGAATTTTCTCTTTCTGCTGACCAAATTATTTTTGGCAGGGTAAGAGAAGAGCTGGGGGAAGGTGACAAGTACAGGGTAGAGGATAAAGTGTCTGCAGTTCCCGACGTTACTCTGCTTCCAGTTTATGTCTGTGACTAGAAATGTCAGGACCAAATGCCACATCTGGCACAGCATTTGTATGCACTGCTTCACCACATCTGGCCCATTCCAAACCTTGCCCAGGTTATTACTGAGAGCTGTGTGGTGATGGGAGCTGGGCTAAGCCAGCTCTGTCATGCCAGGGATCCTTCTGTCCTCTGTCCCTGTGCCTGCTTTGTTGCATGGGGCCAGGTCTTGGCACAGCTCTGAATGGTGTGTAAACAAGCCCCAAATCCACCCCAGAGCCTTTTCTCCCTCCCAGCATCACTCTCTTGGTCCTCACCACCCTCAGATGTCCCCATGCCTTCCACTCATGATGGTGACTGAGGGATCTGCCCATAAAAGCTGCAGTTTAGCTCCTGGCACTTCCCCATTTGTTGTTTTATTGTCATTTCACTGCCAGTTAAACTGAGTTTTCTTCCCCTCTCTCCTCACGCTCCTTTTGCTTGCATAAAACATGATGCTGTATTGTGAACAATGCAGGAATACATTACATAAATTTCCCTTTGATATCCAGCATGTTTCCTGCTGTAACGGAATTGGAACAGAGCAACCTCTCCTCCCTGATATGTCAGATAACTCTCTATCCACTCTCCATTAGGACGAATGTCTGCAAGCCTTTGAAGAGCTAAAACACCGTAAAGCAAAAAGAATATGTTAAGGGTGCTTCAGTGGGTATCACTGGAAATAATTGGCTTGAATTAAGCGAAGGGAAAATTTAGGCCAACTAACAGGAATAAAAAAGCAAAGTCTGTTAGGCTGAGAAGTTGTCTCTGAAGCTGTTAGCCTGGGGAATAGTCTCAAAGGAAGATGGTGCAAATTTTAAAGAGCAAAATGTATGATTTAGGGAGACAGTCTATAAAGCCAGTTGGTTAAAAATGTATGGCTTTGAGTCATTCTAAGCTAGACTGCAATGAAGCATTTCAAACCATAAGGCAGCAAAGAACACTTCGTTAGGCTGTGTGTGAGATGCTGACCTGCTGAAACTCTCCTGCGCTGACTTCTCATGCCTTGATCCCTCAGGGACTTGCTCCATGTGCACTTATCACAGAATCATGGAATGGGTTGGAAGAGACCTTAAAGATCATCTTGTTCCAATCCCCTGCCATGGGCAGGGACACCTTCCACCAGAGCAGGTTGCTCAGTGTTCCATCCAGCCTGTTCTTGAACACTTCCAGGAACGGGGCATCCACAACTTCTCTGTGCCTCATCACCTTCACAGTAGAGAAATTTCTCCTAATATCCAGAGCAGCGTCTCTGCACACCGGCTGCAGCCCAGCTATTCCGAAGCAGGCCACAAATCCTGCTTGAACCCCAGGTGAACTGGGGGAAGTGAGATACGTCACTGTCTCCCTGGAGGGGTTGCTTATTTCCTCTTGGAAAGCACACCCCCTCTCAAGTTGTTTGTTTCAGGCAGAAACCTGAAAGCAAAATTCTGCTCTTTGACTTATGTTCCTTTAACGCTCTCTCCCACGCTGCTCTGGGCTGTGGCATAAAACAGCCTGTTAGATGTCACTGAGATATGCCTGAGCAGGTTGGCGTCCCACATGGTCTAATCCACGCAGATTCAATGAGAGACTGGGAGAAAAGCACTCAAGTGCCACCCACACTTTCTGATGCTGACTAGCAACCGAGGCTGGAAACGCTACAGATACCTTGAGAGAGTGATGGGAGCAAGATGCCTTCTTTCACTTAAAGGCTTCTGCTTTGTTTCTTCTTGCTGCTGCTTTTTGATACAGCACTAGATCATGTATTTATGTTAAAATGTACTTTTTGTTCTCATAAGAAATTGGAAAAGTAATTTTTCTCCTTGGACTATTAGACTTCCTGACACAATCTCCACAAACCCTCATCTCCATCTGGTGAAGTTCCAGTTCACATAGTTCCAGTTTACCTCCATATCTTTGTCTTTCATTGCCAACCTCACCTTATGTTTCTCTTAGATTTCTCGTTCTGAAGGGAATTCCTAAATCACAGCTGCAGATTGAGGCTGGAAAATGCAAGGCAGGCTGGGGTCGTTTGGGATCGTGCATTGGTCCTGACTTGGAGCTGGTTGATGGGATGTAACTCCCAATTCTTCATTTCTCTCTAATTGGATGAAGTCCATGATTTTATTCCCAGCTATTCATTCGAGTGACTTACATCCAAGCTTTGCTTCCTGGGACTTTTCTATCTGGACATTTTGGCCAGTAACTGCATTCATTCATCTCCAGTGTCACGCATCTAAAGGTATTAGTACACATACTCTTTCAAGACTCTCTTGTTCTGGGACTCCCTGTCCCCTTTGCCATCATCAGCACTCAAAAATTCTTCCAGTTTACTGCTTTCATCCTCCCTCCTGGCCTCGTGCTGATCAGATCTTCTCAATGACATGCTAGGTTGTTTTCCTGACAGTGATGCATTATGCTGGACTCCATCAGCCAGGCAACCTTTGGGACCAGTCCTGGGAGTCAGGCAGCCAGACAGCTCAACTTGTCTCCATCAATCAGTAAGTGAGACTTTATGGGACAGAATAAGAGCTACAGGTGTAGGCCACTGTCACAGTTCTAAATAAACATGATCAGTTTGCCAAGTGCTAAGCAACTCTTTCTGAGAGCGTGTTGGTAAATGTGTTTATAAAGTATAAGAGTCCAATCCATCAGCCCTCAAAGAGCCTAATCAATATATTCCAATTTGATCTTAGAGAAGTTTCGCCTCTGGGAAGTTCAATTTATTTCAACTCATGGCCATGAAAAAATGAGCAGCCACAGCACTTTGACAAAATAGGAAAAGCGGATGAGGTTGTATCCAGCACTCATTCCATTTCAATTTTCCATTTTACCTGAACAAATCACCCCTATGACCTGAATGACCATGAAAGCTGATCGAGCGATGGAGAGAGACTACGGGCCAAAGGGAAGAGAGGAATAAAACATCGATGGGAAACGGAAATTGCAAGATTTCTAAGATGCTTGACTGCATTAGTGGGGCCTGTGCAGAGTATAATTGGAACGTAATACCTGGAACTCAATGTGCAAAGTAAATGGATTGGTTTCCAACTGCACAGGGCTCCAAAGCTGGTGTTCGACCAGGCTGGTGTGTGCAAGCCTCTTCCCTGCATTTATACAAAACTATTCTTCTACACTCTTGTAACTTCGGCACTGGAAACACTACTGCCCATTTCTCACAATCCCAATTTTAAGAACCAACTCAAACCCCTCCTTTAAAACATTACTACAGTGGCTAAACAAAACCATCTGGAATTCTGAGCCATCCCCAAGTGTTGCCTTATCTGAGTAAATCAGAGCCAGGATGAGCATCTGAGGAGCACCTCTCCAGAAAGCACCTGCCTGAACACTGCATCTGTGAATCCTGGGTTTACACCTTCCTGTCTGAAGGTTTCCATGCTTTTTAATCCAGCTGTCCTTTTAGCAGAACTAGCAGGTGAAGCCTTGCTGAGATGATTGAGGGGTATTTCAGGAAATCCAGTGTTTATTGGCAGTGGCTCAGCCCTCTTCTAGAGGTTATGATCACACTGCTCAGGTTAGATCAATGTACAAGAAACTTCAAAGTGTATTTAACAAAAATACCATGAAAAACAAATGAAACATATATTTCACTAACCCACTAAGGAGTTAAGCCAAGATGCTTGACATGCTTGTTATTTTACAGTGTAGGGTTTTTTCAACCTTGTTGGTTTCCAGCAGGGATTTTGCTCAGAATAGACCATGAGACTGTGTTATACAGGGATATCCTTGGTTTTCATTAAAGACGGAGGCTGGAGGAGGACAACAGGTGTCTTCCCATTATCAGAGACAAGCATTTTTCTTCCTGAGAACCATCACAGTGTAACCAAGATTTGTTCTCTGGCCTTGCCCCATGTTGCTTGAAAGGATTTTGGGGGGGATTCTCCATTCAGTGCTAATTTGTTAAGAATTGAATGTACTATCCTCAGAGAATGCAAATCAGTTGTTTATACTGATGCCAGAAAATGTAAAATCAGGAATGAGTATGCTGATTTTCTTTCCTCCAGCTGCATTTCATCCTAATGTTTCTGCTTTGATGCTTCTTTCCCAATCTTATTTGATATAGCATCAGACCATCTTTTTTATGTCAAACATTTGCTTCAAAGAGTCTTACAGCCTGTGCTAGTTGTCAAAAGTTGGAGGCAACGTTTTAAGCATTCATCAAGCATTCTTCCAAAAAGAAAACCACTATTTCTAATGAGCATTTGAAAGTGCAGTGCATTGCAAAACTGTTTTTTAAGATTTGTCACAAATGATTTACTTTTATTAGTTTTAATGGCCCTTAGCTACAGGCATGGAATGTAAGTGAAAATTAAGATATTTTTCACAAGATAAAAATAGATTTCCATCAGAGATGGTGGATCTTTCCCTCCCCTCACTGATCCCCTCTTTAGTTCTGTTTCT
Organism: Mystacornis crossleyi; assembly: GCA_013400655.1. Classification (NCBI taxonomy): domain Eukaryota; kingdom Metazoa; phylum Chordata; class Aves; order Passeriformes; family Timaliidae; genus Mystacornis; species Mystacornis crossleyi. The sequence continues at coordinate 25,452 of VYZQ01067971.1, read as the reverse complement.
GAATAGACAACCCTGCTCCAAGGGAACAACTTCATGGTGTCATGGCAGGCACATACTCCTCTCGAAGCCTGCAATCTGCTGACTTCAGAGGCCCTTTTCCTAATCATTCCCAATGCTTTCCATCAATAGCATTTGCATCATTTCCACTGAAGTGACTTCATAGGCTTTGCTGGGGTTTGGCCATGGGACATAACAAAGTGTTTCTGCTTAGAACTATATGTTTGTTTTTTCTCCTGTTGAACTGAAGAACTTATATGAAGCCAACATTTATTAATTCCCATTCATAATTTCACTCTCTCTTTCCCCTCCTCCCTGCTGTTCATATCCTCTGTCTCAGATAAAACCATACTCTTCCTCTTTGTGTTTTGGCCATGTTGTTCTTTCCAGATTTTGTTGGTTTTAGGAGGTTTTTTTAGAATGTGCTTTTATTATCATTTTTATCACCTCATTTTGTTCTCTATTCAGTAGAGAAGGAGTGGTACGACTACACTCACCTCATGAGGGCTGTGCTTGGAAACTCCCTGCATGAGCAAGGCTTTGCCAGGCTTGTTCCAAACAGGAGCAAAGCTCCAAAGAGAAAATGCTTCTGTGAGAGGCTCTCCCCGCTCAGTGCCAACCCCCTTGCTTTGTTTTCAGCCACCATACTGTGTGGTTCTTATTCAGCAAGAGGTTTTTATATCACCTGCAACCCATGAGAGCAAAGCAGGAGCCTGTGGTTCCTACTGCAACTCCTCTGCATCAAAGGCCTGTGGAATTAGTACAGCTGTGTCTTGGTTTGAAAGACAGGTGTCTGCTAAGGAAGGCAGGAGCCTCCCTTGGAATGGAAAATGGAACCCTCTTTCCTCCGAATTATTATAATTTTGAAATTAAGGGGGCTTTCAGGCAAAGATATGGGGAATAGGAATAACAGTTCTTTTACGTATATATATATTTATATATATAACAAAGCAATAATATAGAAACACTGGTTTAACCTGACAGAGTCAGAATACAACCTGACACCCTGCCGGGCAGGGTGGTGGTAGCAGTCCAATCAGGGGATAGCTGC
>VYZQ01067971.1:0-22963 GCA_013400655.1 Mystacornis crossleyi | reverse complement strand
GTCCAGTGGTGGTTGTGTAGCTTTTGCCCTCTGGGAAGAGGGAAAAGCTGCTCCTGGTGTTTGAAATCTTAGATTATATTCAGGATGGAATGCCTGGTTCCTCCCTCTGGGCGGAACATCTCACAGTGGGATAATGAGTCATGGGCACTGATGGGCCATTAACAGGAGATAGTCCAGGAGCGAGTTATCTATGAGTCTATGAGTTATCTATGTGGCAAGGCATTGTTAGGACCATTAACAGAAGACAGTCCAGGGGGAGAAGGAAGGGAGTACTACCCCACCTGGTCTCAACAGCTCATGAAGATGGTGATAGAATACATTCCTTTGGGCACATCTTGCATTGTAACCTAGGACAAGCTGTCAGTGTGGGGAGTTTGTTCTTTGGTTTCAATAATAGAGAAATTCACTGCACTACTTGTAAAAGTTTCAGATCCAAAACTTCCTAAACCCCCAAGCATCTTCAGTTTCTATTTTCTAATCTGTAGCTGGTTTAGAGCTCCAGCCTGAATAATGTATCACCACTTGCAGTAAAGAGCTGTGATAACTGAGGAAAGACACCAAAGACACCGGATGCCATGAGCTCTTGCTATGTAGTCTTTGGGTGCAGTTTCCAAACTAAAACCATCATTGTTTTTCCCCTTAAGTCCAGTGCAGCATTCTCCATCTGGAATGTGCTCATTGGACTGGGGCTCTCCTGCCTCTTTCATGATCCTCAGTAATTAGGCTTTTACAGCTAGAACATAATTGATAACTTTATGGCTGATTAGAAAGACAGGCTATCTCCAGCTTCTTGCCCACAGCTCCATTGGCTGTGTGGTATTAAGAGAACAACCACTTGTTTTCCCTGGGGAAGTGAGCATTTGGGATGGGAACATGTGGAAGTAGCCAGATTGGGCTCTTGATTACCCCAAAAGAACAAGACTAATTTCACTGAGTCAGAGTAATTACTCTGGATTTACATCAACAGGGTTGGGAACATGGTTTGGTCAAGAGAGCAGATCAGTGGAATAAAACTGAGCTAATTTTACAGGATTTCTTCTCTGAGTGCAACCACAATTTAATGATCACCTATAATTAGTTAATTCATTTGCTGCTATAATAAATATAGCTGCTATAATAAATTTGCAGCCCTTATAAATGTCCATTAAATGTGTCAAATTCCTTCCTCCTTTCTTCCACACACATGCAATTTCCTTGGCAAGTGAGAGAGCCCAACCAAACCAAAAGTTGAAAAGAAGGATGCAGTATGAAGAGGACATGTTTTCCCCTGTCACTCACATTCTCATGCTTAAATGAGTAACAAGTGCTCTGTAATGATGTTTTAAATGCAACATATTCCACCCTGGAAAAGAAGGAAGCAAACTCTTTTCCCTTTTTTTGTGATTACTGTTTTCAGTGGAACCTTGGTGATTTAATCTGAGGACCCAGTCCTGACTTTGACTGGAAATACCTCTGTAGGTAAAGGNTATAAATGTCCATTAAATGTGTCAAATTCCTTCCTCCTTTCTTCCACACACATGCAATTTCCTTGGCAAGTGAGAGAGCCCAACCAAACCAAAAGTTGAAAAGAAGGATGCAGTATGAAGAGGACATGTTTTCCCCTGTCACTCACATTCTCACGCTTAAATGAGTAACAAGTGCTCTGTAATGATGTTTTAAATGCAACATATTCCACCCTGGAAAAGAAGGAAGCAAACTCTTTTCCCTTTTTTTGTGATTACTGTTTTCAGTGGAACCTTGGTGATTTAATCTGACTGAGGACTCAGTCCCGACTTTGACTGGAAATACCTCTGTAGGTAATGGATGGTGAAATAGTTGAAGGTTAATTGGTTATTTTTAATGAAAGAAGTTCTGGATTTGACCTACATCTCATGCTTCAAAGTTTACATGATTGGTGACTTCTAGAGCCTGGAGGAACACCTGAAAATACAGGTCAGTTATTCACCTTTCTCTTCTGAGCTCTTGCAACTTCTCCAGCAGCCATCTCTCCCTATTCCACCATCTCTCTCTATTAAAACACTTGAACGGTGACTCGCCAAACCCACTGTTCACAGATCACTCTGTATTTCTGGAATATCTGTGGTGAAACTCAAAGCAGTTTTGAAAGCCCATGCTGTATTCTTTTTGCATTCCAACTCTGGTTTACAAAAACTCAGGAAACACTGAGTCTGGCCATCAGGATCAGCCAGGCAGGGGTAAGCTGGAAGTCCACAGGTCACTCGTGGTTCACTGAGCAGCTTGGGGGGTCCCCTCCCTCAACACAGTTGGGCACGACAGAAAGCCAAATTTATCTTTCATCCTTGTATGACCCCTTTAGTATCATAGAACAGAATAGAATAGAATAGAATAGAATAGAATAGAATAGAATAGAATAGAATAGAATAGAATAGAATAGAATAGAATATCCTGAGTTGGAAGGGACCCACCAGGATCATGGAGTCCAACTCCTGGCCCTATCCAGGACACCCTAACAATCCCACCCTGTCCTTGGGAGCATTGTCCAAACAACCCTTAATCTGTCCCTTGTATAAATCTCCTAAACCCTACCTTAATCCCAAGAGTAGGCTCAGTGCATCCAGCATTCCTTGCCTTGCTGGTTTTTCTCTATTTAAATTCATGGAAGGGTGGATCAGTGGCCACGAGGTAGAATCTCAGGTCGTGGGTTGGAGAGTGTAACTTCATCTGGGCTTGAAACCCCATATTTAAAGATTACAGACATTGCTGCTTATCCACTGAGATTCCACTTAGGAAAAGGGGGGTCACTCCCCCAGCTCCCACTTTCAACATCTCTTATCTTGCCTTCTTTTTCTTTCCTCAAAGGAAGTCAGCGGAGAGATGGCAGGAGAGTAATACAACAAACTACAACACATTGTGTAATTGAAATGGACCATAATCACTAATATTAAAGACAGTGAATCATTCTAATCGAGCCATGCTCAGCAAACAATGAAAAACTATGTGCCAGAAAAGCTAATGCTGGTTTTAAAATGAACAGAAATGAGGCGAAATGGAACCTCACTCTTTATTCATGAAGGTCAATTTAACGTGATTCTTTTTCCCTGGCATCACAGCTTTGTGATTACTGTTGTATACCTCAGTGCTATTTTCTAACCTAATAACAGTAAAAAATAACCAGCTGGTGATGATTCTGTTTAAAGCAGAAACTAAATGCTCACAAAAACCTGCCAGTGAACAGTTGCACATGCTAATCAGACACAGCTCAGCCAGATTCCCAGCAGAGTCCATAGTTTGCACATTTTAGCTGGTTGACTACATTGAGAAATTAGATTACGCCTCGGACATTCCAAGCTTGGAGTGATCCGCATTCATTCATTCCTCCTGGGTGAAATCAAAGCCTCCATAGATCCAGGCAGACGCTTTTAATTCATCCCACTCCGTATCTTCCCATAATATTTACCCTTGTGCAGTACAACCACTTTGGGGACTCACTGTTCCAGGGGCAGTGACAGGGGAAGCTTCTCCCCAGGTGTGTTTTCACTTTAGAGCAGAGAAACAGCTCCAGCCTGGGTCAAATTACTCCAGGGACAGCAAGGGAAGGATCTGTCCCACTGGCATGTGTGACACTGGGAGAGGGCTCCACTGATGGCACTTGGAGGAAAGCTGACACCATTAATGATTGATAATTACCAGACTTGCCAACAAACACTGTGAATTTCGAGGAGCGGGGCAGGAGGAGGGAGAAAAAAGTTAATTAAAAAAATGCCCAAATATTTCCCTGCTTGGAGGAAAGTGTTGTTGCTACTGGAACGAAGCAATGCCTTTTGTTTTGTTTATTTCTCAGCTGTCTGTAGATCTCAGCAGCAGCAGCGTTACCGGCATTTATGCTATACAAATATAGATCTTTTTAATACATAAATAAATGCATTTTTTACACGTACCTCTTTTTTTTTTTTTAATTTTGCTAAAATCCCAGAGAGACAAATTAGTAAAGAAGCAGAGTTTTTCCAGGCAGCCTTCATCAGCCCAACACTAATAACTTCTTTCACCAGCCATGGATAGCTTCTAACATCACAGCTCAAGCTTGTCCGAAAGCTAATTATTTTCCCTGTTATAAAACAAAGGTTCTGTATCAAAGGCCCATAATGTGACACAGCACACGTTCCAGATGCACTGATTTGCAAAATAAATCAACTGTGTCAGGGTGGAATTTGGAGAAGAAATTACAACAAATTGCAATTATACTTGCAGTGGTACACTATTTAAATGCATTGTCAGTTTGTTAAATGCAATGCACCATGTGTGTCTTTTTCCAAGTTGTTTGTGGGGGAATAGAAGAGGAAAAATTCTCTTCTGTCAAAGGGGAAAAAATCTCCTTCTTCCCTTAAACCCTATGCAGCTTCTTCTAGCCTACAGATAGTGGCAGAGCAGGCTTTATAAAACATTTAATGGTGTCAGAGGAAGGCAGATAAAACTAGCAGGAGCAAATGTTTGGAGGCCATCCCAGCCCACACAGAACAAATGAAGAGATGTTTAATAACAGACAGCACTCAAACCTTCCTGATCTCCTTACCTTGTCCAGGCTCCTATGAAACCACATGGCCAATGTTATAAGTGAACTTGGAGCAAATGACTTTGCACTGAAATAAATATTAGTCATTCAATTAAAGGTTATAGAGTTATGAGTAGCAGTTAGACTTAAAATGTTAATTAAAGTTATTAATTTGACTGTTGCAATTTAATCTTAAAATGAATATGAACTGTTGCCTTTAAGCACTGTATCTAATAGAAGTCAACGTGGAGTTTTCTAGAAAAAGGATGAGGGAACCTGGGAGGTGGGAGTTGGAAAGTCCATTAACATAAAGGGCTAAAACAAGGAACAGCACTGGACAAACAAAGGACCAACCAGAAGACCCTAGACATAGGGCTGGCAAAGTGAGCCAATCAGGATACCCAGACAACAAGCCAAAGACAGCGAGCCAATTGCGAGGACCTCAGTGGGTGGAGAAGTGGGCAGTCTAGGGCAGGGTTTCGGGGCATAAAATTTATTGCCCAAAGGGCTCCAGGCGTGCCTCTGGTCGCAGCTGTTGAGGGCTAAGCACGGAGTGCTGCACGTTGTTTTGTGTCAGGCAGGCCACCGCAGTGGTTTCCAATCTTTAGTGTATAGTTAATTAGTTCTGCGTTCAAAATAAAATTCTAAAAAACCAAGACTGTAAGTTCGTTTCTTAAAATCAAGTAACGCTGTAGGGTGAGATTTGGTTTGCTTTGTTTTCCTCCTCCACATGGAGACAATTTTCTTCTCTTTCTACCTTTTCCCTTCCTAAGATTCTCTTCCCTGAGCAGTGCCCAAATCGGGGTACTGACTGACCATCAGGCCAAAGGCCACATGTCAGGATGGTCACTGAGACACAGGCATGGGATTCACCAGGGTCCTGTCCACATTAGCACAGCTCAGCCTGGGTGGTTGGATAAGAAAGGGACAGTGGGAAGATGGAAGGAAAAGGGAAATTGATGGGGTGAGGTCTACCAGCATGGGCTGGTGACCCCAAAATTTCCCCAGTACTCTCAAAGCACAGCCAAGTCCTTGAAGCACTGACACTCCCAGTCTGAATTCCCTCTCTGCCTTCATAAAGTTAGCCTCCTCCTCTGAATCTGTGACTGTATTTTCTGTTTTCTTACATTTTTCCACTTCCTATCCACTCCTTAATTTATTTACTTATTTTGTTCTCTTTTTATCTCAGAATCATCATAGAATCACTGACTGGTTTGGGTTGGAGGGGACCTTCAAGACCATCCAGTCCCACCCCCTTCCATGGGCAGGGACACCTTCCACTGTCCCAGGTTGCTCCCTGTCCAACCTGGCCTTGGACACTTCAAGGATCCAGGGGCAGTCACAGCTTCTTTGGGCACCCTGTGCCAGGGCCTCCCCACACTCACAGGGAAGAACTACTTCCTAAATTACCTGCTTTTGCCTGTGTATTTTCAGCCTTTAATTCTTGCCACATTTCCTGTTTGAACTTCTCCTGTCCCACCTTCTTCTCCATGTTGTCATGTGTTTACTCTTTGCAAGCACTTTTCCTTTCATTTCCAGCACTTGTTTCCCTTCGATTTGTGTCTCTGTGTGTATATACACACATACAGTTACATACAGATATATATATATATACACATAAATCTTGCAGCTTTAGCCTTTTGCGTTTCAAAAGTGGCTTGTCCCTGGAGTCAGTTTGTTATTCCAGTCTCATTCGCTTTATTGAGTTATTTTCTTTGCTGCTATCAGTCTCTAAATACGATCCAGTAAAGATACAGCAATGATTTTTGACAACCTGACCTTTCCCTGCTTTCTTACACTTGTTTAATTAGGTACCACATGCAGCTGTGGCTTGATCTTTACAGTTTTCCAACCTCCCCCACCTCCTACCTGGAGGTGGAGGGAATGAAAAGAGAGAGATGTTGAAAGAAGGTCATTTTTGACAGGTCTGCTGGTAATTTCAGGTATTGGAAGGCTATGAGTTCTGCAGTAATGGCAGGCCATGCTGTCTGTATTTTGCTTAACAAGTTAGAGAAAATGTTTTGCTGGGGGAGGTGGGGAATTACGTGATTTACTGGTTTGATGAAGGCTTGCAGTGATTTAACCTTCAGGTATCCAGTTTAAACATGTATCTGACAAACAAGAGAGGAAGCTGGGTAAAGATCTGCCAGGCTTTGGTTTGAAAAGCTGGGCTCTCTGGAGTAGCCAGGCTGTGGGGTTGTGTACAGAGAGGAGAGATTCCCACTCAGATCCTTAGGCACAGAAAGTCCTCACACCATCCTCAAGGGGTGATGGTAGCCAATCTTTATTATCAGAATGTGGGTAAAATGTGTTAGTTCTGGTAGTGTATGAGTTCATTCATAAAATCGGAGAAGCTTTTTCAGTTTCTAGTGTATCAGAGACTCATGGAATAGTTTAAGTTGCAAAAGACCTTTAAGATCATTGGATCTGTTAACCTAGCACTGCCAAGCCCTGTCCCTAAGCACCATATCCACATGTCTTTTAAATCCCTTCAGGGAAAGGTTTTTGCTCCAGGATTCAGGGTCTTAGCAGGCACACATCCCACTCCCAAACTCCTCTCTCACTGGAGTGTAAGCACCCTTGTAGGTAGGTCTTAGCCACAAGAACTAAAAGCCACCATGAATTATCTGTCCAAGTAGCGTCCTGGCAGTTTTTGCCCAGTTTTGGCAGGAAGGGAGAATTTATTGCTGTTGTCCCACATGCACTGTAGTTGCACACCCAAACACATGTGAAATCACTCCTCATCAGGTAGAGAAGTGGAGAAATTATACCCGAGGGTGGTGTGGTGTCTGCAGTATGTGGCCACATCTTTCTGTGAACTTATTGCTAGCTTTTTTTATCAGACTGCTCCTGGTTCAGCAGTGGTGGCTGCTGCATTTTCCCATTGTGACACACATTCTAGCTCAAACAATCTCCTACAGAACCATTCAAAGCCCATGGAAGAAAACTGGAGTCCTTCAGCTTTCCTGTGTCCTCCAGAACAGATCCTTCTGTCCTGACACAGGCAGATCCCCCACTGATTTCCAGGTGCACACATTACTTGTAGTTTGGTATGGATATTATTTAAGCAAAAGGACATGACAAACTGCCTGGTAATGCTGATTAATGGGTGCCCCTGGGGAACTGTGAGGCATGAGATGAAGTTAAATAACTCCAGTGTGCATTACTCACCACTGCCACACCACCTGAAGTGTCTCATTGTGCCTAAAAAATGGATTCCCTTTTAAAAAAGGAACATTTTTAATGTTTCACATTAATTTTCTCCAAAGTCCTTACACTGTGAAAAATATTCCCTGTGGAAAGCCCTCTCCCCTCCTCCACCATCACCACCTCCCACCAAGCCTTGCCCCGCAGGTATCAAATGTGTATTTGACAAGGTGAAGCAGCTCAGTGCAAGCACTGATAACCCTCATGCCTACCTTGATTTATCCTGCAAGCTCAAGTGGTGTCTTTTTGCAAACTAATCGATTCCTAATAGGATGCGAAGCTGATTTCAATATTTTTTCACTGGGCAGAGCATCTTAAAAATGGTCCTGAGCCCTTGGACTCCATCCACAGCTACCCAAAAACACCACTGATACACCAATCATGGAATTATAAAGGTTGGAAAAGCCTTCTGTGATCATGGAGTCCAACTCAATGTTCACCACTAACCCATGTCCCCAAGTGCCATATCCATAGGTCTTTTAAATCCCTCCAGGGATGAAGGCTCCACTGCTTCCCTAGGCAGTCTCTTCCAATGCCTGACCACCACTTCTGTGAAGAAATTTTTCCTAATATCCAGTCTAAACCTCTCCTGGTGCAGCTGGGGGCCATTTCCTCCTGTCCTGTTGCTTTTACCTGGGAGAAGAGCTTGCTACAACCCCACCTTGCTACAACCTTCTGTCAGGGAGTTGTAGAGAGCAAGAAGGTCTCCCCTGAGCCTAAATACCCCCAGCTCCCTCAGCCACTATTAACTAACACCTGCACGAGCTCTGACCGTCCAAAATTCTCCTTTGGTGCTAACACTGCCACTTGTTTTCTAATCCCCTCCTTATGGGCATGTAATCTGTCCTGAATTCTGTGTGAGTGTGCAAAAAGAAATGGGCAGCTCCCAGTGTCCATGGGTTTCACAGGAGTTCATAGCGGAAGGACTTTGTGAGATTTTCCAATGCCTTGCAATGTAATGACTCAAATGTTTTAAGTTATGCTTGTGCTTTTCCCAGATCTAGCAGAGAATCCAAGTCTTTGTGCTAAAAAAAATAAATTTTCCTGAGGCTTAGTTAAACAAATCATGTACTCATAGTAGGCCGTGGTTATTTTCCTTTTGAATTTATTTTTGTTAAAACTTGTGGTTACTAAAGATCAGAGATTTAACACAAGAATATAAAACAGCATTCTCTGATTGTATTCACAAGAGATACCAGATCTTACTATCACACAGTTCACTCTNGCAGACACCTGTCCAAACCAGGACACCTGCAAAAAGATTCATGCACAGATAAGAGCCACTTGGTCATTTATCACACTCTGGAACTCAACAGACCACATGGATAAATACAGAAAACAGCATTTTCCAAAAGAAAAAATGCTCCTTTGAAATTTATTCTCCTAAAATATTAGTGTACACTATATAATACAGAGTAATAATGTATGAACTTAAAAAATTATGGTGTTGAGTTAAAGGGACACTGGCAGCATTCTCTTCCTGTAGGAGGAAGCACTTGGAATTGGAGGGTTTGATACCCAAGGCTAAATTTAGGGAAGGGTGATAATTGCCTCCTTGAGTCTCAGAAATGTGTCAAATCAGCCCAGGGACTCAGGGTCTTTTAGACCACTGGATATCAGTATTTATCCCAGCAAAATCTGTGGTTTAACTTGCTGCTAGAAAAGAATTGAGGCCCATTTGTTTCCAGTGACTCACATTTAACCTCTATCAGTTTATTAGGGAAAAAAATGAGTATTTAAATAACTCATTCAGCTGCAGTGTCCCCAGTGCAGGTGTGATGTCTGCACCACCAAAGTGAGCCTTCAAAGGGGAAATTGCCTTTATCAGGCAATGCCCCTGGGCAGGCTGCAAATGGCTGCGAGCAACCAAGTCCCCAGCCTCATCCTAAAGCTAATATCTTGCATGATGAATTTCAAGACAGAGCAAATTTTGGCAGTCCCGTGATGAGAAACTGGAATTTGCACGTTCTGGTGCAGGTTTGAGGGTGCTGTCGCACAGGTGGTGGGGCTGGCTCACGTGGGAGCTGTCACTTGTCCCAGGCACTGACAACAGAGGTGGGTTTTACATTGACTTCTCAGCGGCCTTTGCTGTCCTTAGGTTGAAAACGTGGCAGCTGTGTTCCCTAAAGCCCAGAGTCATGAGTAGGATGCTGCTCCCATGGTGTCATGGAAACAATTTGATTTACAGAATCCTCACATTCCTCTATTTTATTCTGAGGTGGGAAGACTTCAGAAAAAGCTGTGTTTAGGGTCTCATCTTCTATTTCACTTGCTCAGCATGAATTCAGGTGTGCTGCAGAGTTGAGGCCTTGCCAGCGAGTGAAAGGATCCACCTACAGCAGTGAGGGTGCTCCACTGGGATCTGACTCTTCTTCATCTTGGAGATGGGACAAAATAACCCTTGAGTCTTGCTCTGCATTTGCAAGTGCTGTGGATCCACAGCCCAGCTCAGCCTTGTTAAAATCAAATGTAGGAATACAAACTAGAGGGGGCCTATTTTCAGTGCCCATCAAGAGACACTGAAGACCTCAAGAATTCTGGGAGCTAGGCTGCTTGGTTTTAAACATCTCCAACTGGAATGTTTAAATTAATTATTTATAAACAGAGGCAGACATTTTTCATAATTTGCCTGAGGAGCAGCCCTCAAATAGGGGGAAGTGCAGGTACAAGTCCTCTGCACATCCTTCTCCAAGTCCAGGCTCAGACTAACCCTCCACAGTCTTTCTGAAGTTTTGAGATGTGGATGAGGTATGTGCAAGGTCTGTGAAGAGCTGGGTTGGTAACAGAGCAGTAAAAAGTGCTGTCTTGCCTGTCGAAGTCTCCAAGCAGGTCTTCAAGGTCTGCAGACACTGAAACCACATATCTGAAAATGATTGGGTTTCTCAAGTAATTATTAAATTGGAGACCACTCAAATCTGTTCTGCTCTTTATTGTACACAGTGATTCACCATTTATAGGGCCATAAATCCATTTGAAAGTACAGCAAACCCAAGCTGGGGATGTGCTGCAGAGCTTTGGGAATGAAGCCGGAGGCTCCAGACTGGCTCCTCTCCAAGAGGCCAAGATGTGGAGCCCTCTGATGTGGAACCACTCCAGCAGGATCTCAGCACCTCCCCAGCCATCCTGGCCTGCCAGAGCAGGGCTGAAAGGGCATGAAAAACACGTGTACAGTGAAAGAAAGGCTTTTCCCCTTTGCCAGAAGTCTCTCTGTTCTTATTCACATTGCTCTTTTATCCATTCTCTCAGCCATTCTTCCTGACCACCCTCCATCAAGCCAATTTTCTATCTGACAGTACATTTTCTTGTCTTAAAGCAGTTATTTACCAAGGATTCACTTGTTTAGTAATTTTCTTTCTGTGAAATGGTTTAAATTACCATGCTTTGATCACTGATTTCCCCTCTCCACACATACAGACAAGAAAAATAAAAAATAATTCCAGTGAACACAAGGTCTATTTTGCAAACAACCTAATTTGGGGGGGAAATAGTAAGTGGGGGAAAATGCTTAATTGCAAATATTTTGGACATCTTCTTGTTTTCTCCTGCTCTTGTTCCCCTGGCAGCTGGCAGAAGCAGATTTTAGAAAATTGCCATCCAGCACTCGGAGGCACCAATGGGCTTCATTAGGCTCCTGAGTTTCACCAGGCAGGCACTGCCCAGGGAAAACATCTTGATGTGGTAGTGATTTTGAATTAAAATATTTGCCTCCACAAATACCTTCTGTTGTTCTTATATAAGCCTAAATGAAAAACTTTGCTTTTTTGAGGCCTGGATTAGTCAGGTAGCAGTCAGAGGTAACAGAAAGGAAATTTCCACCATACTGCTTGTAGCCGATGCATCCACTCAATTGCTCATTAAAACAATCTGGTCATTTTTGCCCAGTACTGGGTGTTCTTTCTGGGCTCAACTTCTTCAACCTGCTCAAAGGATTCCCATTTTTCTAAGACCTCTGTCGGAAGGAAAATAAAAAAGCATATTTTCTCTGCTGCTCTGACTAAGAAAGTAGAAGAAAAACCTCACCCAAATCCCATGAATTACATTATCCTGCTAATTGCAGAAGTCTTTGTTTTTCCATCTGTCAGGGACAAGGACTCAGTTTTGCAAAACTGTTGGGGAAAAAAAAAAAGAATTGGGAGTTCTTTGCCAATGTGAATGTAGAAAACATTAGTGAGTCTGCAGACTTGGATGAAATTCAGTTACATTTTGCACTGTGAACTTGAAAACCTCAGTTTGGCTGAGAAAATATGTTAGAAAGTGAAAAAGCAGATGCTGCTTTCCAGGTCTGTCATTCACTTTTTAAATATATTGCTCAATAATCACTAAAACACAGCTTTCTCAGGTGTTAAAGCATCTGGGAGTCGACATCTCTCTTAACCCAGATCACCGGGAATTCTGAATTGATTCACCAAGTTTCACAGAACAGAGAAGGTACCTGGGCTGAATTTAATCCCATTAGCTGAATGTCCACATTTCAGCAGCCTCAGCTCCTAGATCTGAGCTGTCAGCAATCATCTCCTCTGTGTGCACAGAGGAAGTCGGTGTTTTGCAGGAAAATGCCACAGAACAGCCAGAATATCCAATTTGTACTTCCACAGTGAGACACTGCAGGGGGGAAGCATGTGGGCAACCAACTTGGCACTCACAGTTGTCTGTACCAGCTCTGCTTGTGAGCCAAACCAAAGCTGGATGAAGTCTGACCCATGGGAATGTGTCTCCCAGACACACGGCGTGGTCTGACACTGGAATGGGGCTTTCCCAGAGTTCTGTGCTTGTTCCAAGGTGCTCCACACCCACAGCAGGACTCCAAGGGCATTGCAGCAACCATCAGCCCTGAATGCAGAAAGACAGACATTGGCCACCTCTTCCACCTCCTCCTCACCCTTCATCTTAAAATATTCCCAGCGCTTTTGCAGCTCACTAACAGGGAGGCAGGAATGCTGTGCAAAATATTGATTTGCTTTTAAAAACAAGTAGTTTGCTGGTCACTGATTGTGTGTTAATTGGTATCCTTGTGTCTCTCGTCTAAGAAAAATGATCCACAGGTGGCTTCAGCCTGAGAAAAATGCTGTTTTTGTTCTAAGCAATCCTGTTTGTTTCCTGCCACCACCCCTCCAGCTACCTTCCATTTGAGCAAAGTGGACTTAATTTGAATTAAACTGTCAAAAGTCTTCCGCTTAAATTGATTTATCAGCTTTCCTGGCTGAAATGGATTCATTTCTGCACAATATATATGAAGTGTGTGTTGATGGATTGCATTTCACAGAATGGAAACATTTTTTATGCATCTTCATTAGATTCAGTTCAGGTATGGAAAGGAAAGGGGGGAAGAAAGGAGGAGGGTGGGAGAAGGAAAAATGAGTGTGCAAGAGCACAAGAGGGAGGGAACACAAGACAGAGAACTCCAACTTGAGAGTAAAAAAGTCTTCTTTTCACTGACTTTGTGTGTCCAGAGCCCCTGCAGAGTTCATGTTCACCCACACAGGAGACCATGGTGGGTGTTTGAGACCCCCTGGGACAGCCAAATCAAACCAGTGAGACACCTGGCAAAAAGAGGCTTCTATGGAAGGAGCATTGGAGAAAGGAAAATCCAAAATTTAGCCAGCTCCACTAACAGCCTTTCAGTTGTAAAAAAATTTTTATTTCCGCTGTTTTCCTGATCTAATGTGTGTTTAATGCAGTAGGAAACATTTGACAAACTCAATTAATTTCCAGTTAGAACAAGGTATTTAATCTGAAGAGTTTTAGATTAACTGAGCCAGGTGCCGGGGGACTCTCTGATTGAATGAATTAAACTTCTATTCATTTCCTGCCATGCCAGATCCAAAAATTTCTCAACAGTTTGAGTCTTCTGCTCCTTCTGCCTGGCATATTTTCTTTCCATCCTTCTGGACACAAGAATGGTGGATGGGATTCAAAAGGGGCAGCAGTTCCTGAAAATGGTTGAAGGAAGTGTCACAGGCAGGGTATACTGAAGTGGAGATGACCAATGCCGAGAAAGCAAATGAATTTCACTGTCCGTGGGCAAGGAAGGCAGAGAAGGGGAGAGGTTGTTTATTGAAAGTTATCTGAACAGGCATGATGGTCAGGAGAGTGAAGGATTTGCATCCAGCCAAGCAGAGCTGGAAGAATGGATTTTTCTGAGCGATTGATCATGTGGAATGCTGAGCACCCAGCTCTTTTCCAGGTAGCAAAACCCCTGAGAACAAGATCTGAGGGTTCACTGAAAATCACTCTCCACTGGCCTCACACAGACTTATCAAAGCCATCAGGAACGTTCCCCATGGTGTCAGTGGGCTTTGGAAAGGTCTGAAGTCAGCAGATGTACAATTCCTGGTTGTGAAACCTCCTGCAGAAAATCAGAGAGCTCTCCCACCAGCGAGTGCACAGCAACATCCCAGCCCTTCCCAGAACCTGGCTTCTGATGAAGGTTGTCACCTTCATCAGGAGGTGATGCCAAAAGTCTGCTCCCCTTACAACCCCTCCCTCCTGCTCTTTCTCCAAGATTATGAATCAAGCCCTGAAGAGAGCTGTGAGTGAGGGATGATTTTCCCGTGATTATTGCCTGGGTGAGAGATTATGCCTTGTTTTTTTGCAAACTGCCTTATTTGCAGAGCAGAACACATTGGGCTCATGTCCAATTGATACATTCCTCTTCAAACAGCAGATCCAACTACAGAGCGAGATGCAAATTTAATTATTCCACATGTAGGAAACAGAAACGGAATCTCATTGTTAAATTTGTTCTCCTATGTCAGAAAGATAAAAAACAAAAAAAGATGCTGAAGTGGCCTGTGTGAGCTGAATACATTTCATTCCCCAGAGCTGGAGAGAAATGAACTCTGTTCCTTCTGCAGAAGCCTTACTGGATAGAATTCTCTTTTTGTCTTTCTTTTCTTTTCCCTATTCAGAATTACAATTTGGTGCTGAAACTTCTTCCTCATTTGCATGTATACGTGCAATTCATGCCCCTTTTCCAGGGAGTGTTTTGGGACTACATCACTTCCCTTTGAAAGTGGTCTCCCAGGATGAGAACCAAGCTAGTTGGACCTCAGATAGTGGGACATCTAGACCAGAATTGACACAAATGATTTTCCTTGAGGTTTTGTTCCTCTTGTCATAGCTCAGTGAAAGCTGCTTAGGGGACCACTGTGTCATCTGCAGACTGTTCCCTGCTGTGCTTTACAAGAGGGTGGGAGACCTCTCCGATTTCTCTGCTGGCGTCTAGTTTCTGAGAGAGAAAGGGATCTTTCTGGAATGTTCTGCTCTCTTTCCCTCTCTCTCTCTGCTAATTGCTGCAGCTTTCTTCATGCCCCACTTTAGCTCTCGTACCAATGGAGCACAGATATGCTGTGGACATTACCAGTGAGAGGAGTTTGTGGGAGTGAGCACCACTCTCTTTGGCACTGGCTTATTCACCTCAAGTATTTGTGAAGGACAAAGATCAGCAACTTTGAGGACAAGGTGATTGTCCATCAATCCACCTCAACAGCATCTGGTGCCAGGGGCTGGTGCCCCAGTGAGAGGAGAACCCAGAAGGTTCCTACAATCACCTGCTGCAAGAACTGATGTGATTAAGGGCAGCCTGATCTCAGAGTTTGGTCTGTTTACCAAAAGAGTGATCTTGTGCAAGGCCACGTGCTCCAGGTCTGTCCCCTTGAACCTGCAATTCAGTGATGACAGGTTTGTCTCAAGGACAATTTGCCAGATCTTCTTTGGATGGCACCAGGAATGTCATCCATAAGTGAAACATGACTGATGAGGTCTGTTCTACAGCCTGGAGCTGCTGCAGCTCCCCTCTCTTAGACTGGCAGCTGCCCCAGAGCCAGTGCCCCGCTCTGTCCAGCATCAGCCCTGCTGGACCTGTTCAGAATAGCTCTTGTCTCTGGGTATCAGGAATAGGTCCTGTACACTGTCACCCAGAGAAAAACTCCAACTTTTATCTCCCAGTGCTTCCCTCATAGCCATCGGCTATTGAGTAACATTAGCATTTCATAGGGATGGGGAAAATGCCTGGAAGCAACCTGTGTAATAGACAACAAATCACCCCATAGAGCAGAGGCTTTCCTGGGGCACTTGACTCCTGCTACTCCTTTGCAGATGCCCCCAGGATCATCTTCTTCCATAAGCTGCCTGTAACTCATCTCTGGAGATGCGCTCCTTTCCTGCACACAAACACACCAAGGTCTGCTTTGTCTGAGCAGATTTCCCTACCAGGAGCAGAACAAGAAGTGAGCAGGACTCCAGGTCGGTGCAGGGTGTGATGGGGTTTGGATCCACACTGTGCACTGGCAGTGGCATTTTTAAGAGGATTCCTCTCCTAAAATGATCAAGCAGGATGTGAGGGGCAGGTGTTTGTGGGTTTTAAACACAGATCATTTCTGTGATGTGGTTTGCAGCACAACGCCCTGACAGAGGCACAGGTGAGGATGTGCAACACAAGGGCAGCCAGAGGCAAGGACTTTTTAATTAGTTTTTACACTGGAAAAAGGGTTTGTGTGGCCACACTTTTAGCTCAGGGGAATTCTTAACCCAGCCTTGCATAGCTTGAGCCTGCTTACCACAAAAAGGAATAAGAGTTAGCCAAACAGAGCAAATAAACACTGGGTTGCAGCTAAAAGAACATAATTTTCTCCCAAGTTCTTTCTATGTTTACCATATTAAATGATCAAAACATTTGCACTGGATCACACTGTACAGATGGAGCATTGAAAGGTCAGCTGTTAAGCTGCAGAAGGAGAGAGACTCCACATCTCCATTTAAGATGATTCTCCATCCTGAACGGGTCCCCATGGAACTTCTGTAATAACATTAATGCTCCGAGTGGCCGTGCAGCAGCTCTCGCTTGCACTGCCTGGAACCTCTTCATTTAGACTCAAACTCCCACTCGAGGGATGGGTCCTGACTTTCTGATGGCACTTGGACAACTGGGGAAACTGAGACACGAGGAGATTAAATTCTTCCAATTAAAAAAAAAAATCAATCTAAAATTCCTAATTCTCAGCCTCTTCTTCCAGTCTTCAGGTTTCTACAGAAGAGAGTTTGCTGTATTAAACATTCAAAAAATCATGGAACTGGAAAATTTTATAGATTGTGGGTCTCTTCTGGCTAAATTGTTCACCTGTATGGTCAGTAATTCTAAAAGAATTAAAGTGAAAATATCTTTGATTCTTGAAGGAATAGGAAAATCAGAGGCAATGAAGAACGAAGTGTTTCTCATGCTCATATTCACAGAATCCAGGCTAGTCTGCCCTTGGGGGCAGCTTAGAAACTAAAAGCTGTGTTAGTACTTAGCCCCTTTGGGACAGATAAGAACTCTGTGCCAGGCTTGATCCGTAGAGCCTGGCAGGGTCATGGATTTGTTTACATTTGGGTTCAGGAGAGGATTTAAGTCCTTGTTTATCTTTAAGGCTCTTGACAGATGCACAAACTCCCAGGTATTTTTCATTGAAGAATAAATCCCTCAGTGAATCAAAGCCTAATTACATCCCCACAGCAGATGGAAGAGGTGAAAGCCTGGCCCCACCTTCCCAACTTGCTAATGGAGCAGCTCAGCTGGAATACAGATACTGCCATGGTTGCCTCTATTTCAGAGGGAGCCAGGAGTGGAAGGTTTGAGATTTAGAGCATATCTGTACTCACAAGACTATGCAAATCAGTTATTACTCTGGCTTGAGCCTGAGCTTGGAGGTACAATATAGGTTTATCAAAGACACAGGAGAGTGTGGGGAAGATGCACAGATTGGACCAAGCAATAGTGATGTGGCCAAGGCTGAGGAAAGAAGTCCCAAATTGATTCCTGGAGAGAAAATCGACAGCACAAACCAGCTTTGCCTTTTTTTTTTTTTTTCTGAGAGGAAAAGCACAGCATTGTGCACTGAGCAGAGCTGGTGAAGAAGTGGAATGGTCACTGTTGGTTGTGGTTATCCCCATGACTTCAGCAACATGGGGAACCTGGGCCAAATTCCTGTGTGTGCTATGAGTCACGTCCAACTTGAGATACCCTATGGATCTGTGATTCCATGTGTCCCTATTCAGTCTGTAAATGAGTCCCAGAGGGCAGAGAGTCTCCCTTTCCACAAATGGGGAAGCAGGTTTGCCACTCTTCTGACAGAGTGAAATCATGAAGGCATGGAATGGGCTTCTGGAAGACAGGCTTCAGTCACACGCCTTCTGCTTCTTGGGTGAGAACAGGGGCAATCACTTTGGTGATTTGGCAATGGATACTGAGGAAGAAGTCAGGCTGAATGGCCCAGTATCTTATCCAAGTCTCAAATACTTTAGTGATCTTTCCATACCAAGACTGTTTTGCCTCTTTTATCCATACGTTCGAGGCTCAGCAAAGAAATTGGTATGAAATTGTCATTCCTACCACTTCTACAAGCACTAAATCTTGCTTTGTTTTTCCTATTTTCTTTTCTTCATTTTTTCTTTAATAGCCATCCAGGCTCCTTTACTGAAGCCGTAAAAAACACAAGTTATTAAAAGCAAAAGGGAAAGGCTGTTTCCAGGCAGAGGAACATGTCTCTGGATATGTTTCTGGACTGAGTAGCACAAGAGGGGATCCCATCCTCAGTATATTTGTAGGATGCATCATACCACAGAGACCTGAATGGAGCCCTCCAGGCACAACTGTAATGTAAATATTAATTAACATTAATGGTCTGTGGTCTTGCCTGTCAGCTGGAAGCCAGCAAGGCTGTGTGTGGCTGAGGATATTAATTTGGTTTTGGAGCCCTGAAAGCACAGGGACTGTTGGTACAATGAGCAGAGCGGCTTCACTCCCACTTGCCCACCCTGCTCTGCCTCTGGGTCATTTTACAGGGAAGGAAATCACAACTGGGATGGGATTCTGGGGCTGCTGCAGAGAGCACTGGAGGCACTGGAGGTGTGAGATGGGCTCATAGCTGAGCTCCGTGCCCTGCTGTGTGCTCCTCATGCTGCCAGCTCCAGGCACGGTGCCATGGATCTGGCATGCTGGGAACACCGTCTGCAAGGGGTAGGTCATACTTCCAAAAGCATCTCTCACTCTCTGGGCAGGTCTCTCCTCGCTGTGCCTCACTCCACTTGCAGCCAGGCACACAGCAATCCTTCGGGGCTCCAGCTGGAACATCTCGAGTTCCCATTTGCTCCCATACTGTGGGCCCAATTCTCAGCATCAGCACCTCGCCTGCTCTCCCTCCCTCTCTCTGCAAGCACCTCCAATGAATTATTAATTGCAGCTCATCCAATT
The DNA here is from genome assembly GCA_013400655.1 of Mystacornis crossleyi. NCBI lineage: Eukaryota > Metazoa > Chordata > Aves > Passeriformes > Timaliidae > Mystacornis > Mystacornis crossleyi. Next base: position 4,016 of record VYZQ01067971.1, on the reverse strand, counting down.
AAAGGGCTCCTTCGTGTTAATAATTCATGGCTGTGTTTGGCTGACAGTCTGTGCAGCACGAGGGCTGGGGCTTGGGTGAATAGAGAGGAGTGAAGTGCAATAAAGAAAGGAAGAAATCAATAGTGGAGCACAGGCTGTACACATCCAGGAGACTCTTTATTATAACTGAGAATTGCTTTCTATGATTGCTACCATCATTACTTCTGTATTTATTTTTTAACGACTCGTCCATCATGAAGCCCGAATACATAACAAAAAAAGGCCAATTGCACTAAACCAGTTAAATTGTTTTAATGCCTGGCACTGGGTGGAAGCAGTAATGAGTTCATTTTGTCTCTACTCCCACTTATGGTGAAAGCTGCCTCATCCAGGAGCCAGTTTCATTGCTCTCTCTGTAGGTTAGGATAGATCCACTGCTTTTCCCTCTGGAAATTTCCCCATCAGTGGTGTTCATGGGAGTAACTTGCTGCTCAGCAGCTCTGGTATGAGTAGATCAGGCAGTTCCCAAGACAAGGAAATACCAGCAGAGCATTCAGAAGAAGTGTAAGTGTGGTGCTGCTGCAAAACCAACTTTTTATCATGGCAAGGAAGAAAGGAAACAGGACTGGAAACAAAGATTTGAGATGAGCTGGCATTAGGGAGAGAGTTGACAACATAGTCTGGGATGAGGGCCACAGAAGCTGCGCATTTTAGAGGGGATACAGCCTCCTGCAGGGAAGATCTGAAATGTGAAGGAAGGGACATTGTAGATTTAGGTAGGGGAGCACAGTCATAGGGTCAAATCCAGACTGGCAGATGCCCAACCTCCTTGCTGTCTCAGAAAGAGGCACACAGCGAACGCAGGGTTGGAGGACAAAGTCAGAGGAAATCGAAGTAGAAATGAGAGTCACCTTTTTTGCCAGTGATGGCAGCCTGCTGAAAGGAATGCTCAGTGAGGCTTTCAGCAAGGGTGTATGGAGATGGAAATCACACTGAGACTCAAAGGCTCCTGTCTCAAACACAGGGTGATGGTTTACAGCCAATAAACAACCCAGTAAACTGGTGGGGGCTCTACTGAGTAGGAATTCAGCTCAAATCAAACCCCTGTGCCCACAGAAGTCTTTTGTCTTCCTTTCACAGGGGTCATACCCTCCTTTTATAAGCTTGAGGACTATGAAGAGGGGGCCAGACAGCTACTGGGGAATTCTTTTTGTAGCCTCACATGGCGGGTATATTCTCCTTCAAACCACATTTGATGGAAGCCATGAAACACCCATTAGTAGTGTGAGGAACAGCCAGTGGTGCCTGTGGGCTTTGAGGTGATTTTGAAAGAAATCCTGAGTTTGTGCAGGATCTGCTACAACAAGACTTCAAACCAGGGCTTTCCACCACTCTGCAAATGCATAATGTTGATGAAACACCGTTCCTGCATGGGAGTGTGATGTGACTGAACCACACATTTAAAAATATCTAAGAACTTGCAAAATAATAGTTATTCTTTTTTTAACGCAAGTGATTTTAGTGCTGATTTGAGAACCCTGAGGAGAATGTGGAGTTCAGTCTTCATGGCCCATTCAGTCTTTGGTCTCTCAGCTGCAATTTCCAATTAGTGCTAATTTGATTGTGGTTTCTGTGGTGTGGACCATGAGGACCTTTTACACTCAGCTGATCTGGCACTGCAGCTTGGTGGATCTTCCCCAATGGACAGCAGATAATTTGAGACTCTGCCCCCAGCCCAGTTTAAATGTTTTGCTCAGCCCCATTTCCTGGTTACGCTGGTTCTGAAGGTGTTCAGGCTGACATCCATTCACTCATCATTTCTGTTTCCCAGTCACATCCTAATTCCTGGCTCCATATACTAAATGTGCACTGTGTGGGTCAGATACCACCAAAATAAGGCCACAAAACTATAAATTGGCACAAAAGAAGGGGAGAAATCCCATGAAACAGCAAGGGCTATTTAGTTGAGATCTCTGGGTGGCTGAGGAGACACCTCTGGTCCAACTCCTTGCAAGAATGGCGCAGTAATCAGATGCTGAACATGCTCAAGGGAAAGGGCAATTAATGAGAGTTATTTTAATATCCCAGGAAGAAGAGTGGACGAGGTGGATCCGGGCATTGCCATCCCAGGCACAGGAACCAGCTCCTCTGCACAGGTTTGGGGACAGGATCTGGCATGTGGTGCACACCACTGTCAGCCACAAGCCACAGCTGCATCCCCACGCAGCTTTCTCCTTTAAAAAGAAAAAGGAAACTGTGGACATAATTTTCCAGGTTTTTGCAATAGCTCAATTTGTTCCCTGTGTACTCAAAGATCAATTCCACAGAATGAAACCAAAGTGAACCTGTAAGATTGCTGTCCTTGTAAACAAGAACAAATTCATCAGAAAATAGAAGAAGACCAAATTTCTGCTTTGGTTTTTTGGTTGTTTGGGGTTTTTTACCTTTACCGATATTTTAATAAGGGGAAAATTGATCTTACCTCAAATCTGGAGTTGAGTTCTTAGAAAAAACCTTGCTTTCAATAAAAAGGTGCAGAGGTGGGCACAGATGATGTCCCACTTCCAAACACCTCTCTGGAAGCTCTGGTGCAAATCCAGTTCCCTTCCAGCAGTGCTTTGTACAATTTGATTTCCTATGCAATTCTTTCTCTGCTGTCTGTTTTGTGTGTCTGTTAATACGTAAGTCTGGTCTTTTTTATCTTGCTTATATTTTTGGCTTTTTTTTCCCCTTTCCCTGCTTAGCACTAAACTGCAGCACACGCATTGTGCTTTCAGCTGCCTGTGATCTGTCAGCAGGCCCAGGAGCTTAGTCTGAACAGGCTGTGTAAATATTGTCTCAAAATTACAAATATTCAGAATGGCACTAATACATGGGGCTTTTGTTAAAGCATCTTGTTTCGTGTGCTTAACCACAGGCTGGGAAGCAGAGAGGTTGACATGTTATTTGTACAAGGAACACACACTCACATGTACACAAAAGCACAACGTTGTACAAATAGCAGTTCAGGCCATAAATATCTTGGCAAAATTACTCCCAAATCCAAACAACCCCCAAAAGAGACATGATGGAAATGAAGTCAGACTGCATTGCTTTCGGGGCACACACCCTGCTTGCTTGTTTTTTTTTCCCCCTCTGAAAACAGGTGGAAAACTGCCCATGCTGAGGAGCCTATTCTGGATCAATATATTTAGTAACAATGTGTACCTTTGTATCTAAAAATCTGAGTGTCATGAATATTTAACCTGGGAGGAAAGAATGATTTTGTCAGTGTGTAAAGCAGTCCCAGAGAGACTCGAATTCTGCCTGCTTTCTATTAACTCTCCTTCTCTGTAAACACACTGAGTCATTTGCTGCAGGAGAGGTGTGTGAGCATCGGGAGGGAAAGGCACACGGGCGTGAAGAAAAATTCCCACTGCCATGCAAAGGGAGAGAAATGGACTGGATGGGCAAAGTGCTGCCTCCAGCCTCAGTCCTGGCTCTGCTCAGCCAAGCTGAGCTGCAGGTTTGAGCCCGACAATTGCACAAATTTGAAAGGTCTCCTGCACTGCTAAAAAATGTATGAAGTGTGTCTGTGCCCAACCTCCCACAGGGCAAATCAGAGCTCCAGAACCACCCAAGGGGAGTCTTATGTTGGTGAAAATGTGAATGAAAATATCTTTTCTCTGCTCATCTCCAGCTGCTTCATATCAAACTCATTCCCTGTGGAAAGACATTGAGGTTATTGGGGTGTGATGATTACCCCAAGGACTTTGTGAGCCACATGAAAACCATGAAACCTCCAAGCTACAAACAGATTGAGAGGCAGGAGCTGTCTCTGATTTTGTGACCCTGGCTTGGGGAAGCCTCTGAACTCAGGCAGTCATATCAATACATATTGAAGTTGAAGGCAGCAAACCTCAAAGTTAAACAGATCTCAAGAATCTGGCTGTGTATCAGGGCACCAGCAACTTCAGTTTGTTGTTCTCCACTCTGTTTTTCTCTGTGTTTGCTGAGATCACTCTGTATTTCACATTCTGTCGCGGGGTGTGTCCACA